>NMRB01003788.1:12201-31524 GCA_002633025.1 Notospermus geniculatus | reverse complement strand
ATCTGGAAGTTAACTTCCTTTATATTCCTTTACTTTGTGTTGACCTTTGTGCATCTTTTCGTTTTGTGCTTGTTATGTATTACACATGTCTTATTAATTTATAAACTTTCTTTCAGCCAAATGAAGCTCTGCGCCAGTTACCTGCACTCTGCTTGGTCAGGCTGAGCAACCCTGCAGTTATTCAACCTTTTCTTTCAGCTAAAATAGCTTCTTCTTAATTGTCCAGCGGCCACCCGTGGGGCTTGGTCGCTATTCTTCCCTTAATTGCTTGTTTGTCCTGTCTACACAGATTTATGTAGTTCTACATTTGGGTTTCAGCTCAGTCTTTTCTAGAGTTTCAGATTGTAAAGTTCCACTTGAAAAAGACCCCGGTTGGGGTCGAAAATTCGTGAATTCTGGAGATTGACTCTTGTTTATTATCATTTAGTGTGTCAATTTTGTGCTTTTTGTACCTTGTTTATGTAGTGAACAGTATCATTTTCAATACCCGGTACCAAAATGAAACTGAAAGCTTTATCCTATGGATAGTTTATTGTGAATACTTAATCTGCATGTAGGAGTTGATTGATAAAGGAGTTCTATGTATCGACCACCAAACGCCACCCATTTCTTCCAAAGACTTATGCAATGGAATTGAGGTTTAACACCCAGCTCTCACAAGGACCAAATACATTGGTAACCCATGCTTCATTAATGAAGACAGATGTAACACATAGGTGGATATTGTCTGTAGTTATCTGTTAATTTTCGAATTCCTGAAAATTAATCATAATGGACACACTCTGTGTGAGCTACTGCAAAATCCTGTCCGCAGTCAGACGTACTTCACTGCGGACAGGAATATAGACCATGCAGGTGTACTCTGTGTATTTATAGATCGTGGTATGCAGGGCTGGCCTACATTAGTTTCGCAGTAGCTCACGCGGGGTGTGTCCCTTATGCTGGATATGAAGAGAAAAGGAGTACATGTACATGTACTTTTTTGAGGGACAATGAATGTGTTAGGCAAAGCCTAAAGAATCTGTGTTCATCATTCTCTTGTTTACTGATAAATCTGCAGCTAAAGCAGCAGAATGTCTGTCACTGAAAAATAAAAAATAAACATGTTCACAATTTGTCTATAGTTCTTTGTTGATGAGATTCTAGATGCAACTCACGAGGGTAAAGTACCGGTAGAAACTACACCACAGGTGGCACGAGCAACTAGAGACTGTGGATATCTCCCTTTTCAAATTCTATTTCAAAAGTCTGTTTACCTGACTAATCAGAAGCAGGTATCGATTGGTGCGAGGTTGACCTACATAATCGACCTCGTCACCTGGATTGCCTCTGATTGGTCAGTCATAGAAATGACGGCATCATAGTTAACTTTGAATTTGAAATTTAGTTGAGCACAATGCAGCATCGAATTCAAACAAATGGATAGATTGGTCCCCTGTCGTAGTTCTCACTTCACTACTAGGACAGGCATCTTGAACGCCAACTCGGCATGTGATTGGTCAGCCAAACGTCAACGGTCGCGCCATGAGCCGTCATCTATTTTCAGAGACTCCCGCAACATTACGAGTCTATTGCTCATTTGCATACGTGTGTCAGGATTCTGGCAAACATGGCGGACACGGCCTGTCGTAATAGTGGAGGCACGGAGCGGTACGACAGGTCCAGTCTAACGGCCTGCCCGACAGTCTCCATGGAAACCAGCATTGCTTTATATTGTAAATATTTTTTATTCTCTTACAAATAACTGTAATGCTTATAAAAAAGAAATAAATAATTCATAATCTCCATCTATTTCCAAATTTATTAAAACTTCAAATTCAAATTACAAATTTGAAAATTGAAATTTGAATTTGTTTTTTCGATCATTTCAGCTAAGAACGCAGAAATCACAAGACAATGACAAGATACTAAGCTGCCTTTGGGCCGATTTTTTAAACGATAGCTAAGATAAACCTCGGTTTAACCATCGGCTGTTCTGAAAACCGCTAATTAATCAAAGTAAACATTTTTATTTTTAGAAGTTTGGCTATCAACGATTCATAAAATCAAAAAATTCACTTCGCTTAACGAACAGTTTGTCAACTACGGGTTAATGAACCCGATGGTTATCTTAGCCATCGTTTATAAAATCGGCCCTTTGGAGACTGACACTCCTGACTATTTGTGACCCAATCTGGGAAAACCAGGCATACCCGTACATCTCGAGTGACAACATGGACAAGGCCCTTGTCTACACTGAATGAAGTTCATCAACTCATTGCTGAAGAATAACCTCTGTTATATACCAGTACTGTAACAACTTAATTATTTCAGCCTAAGTGATGTAATCATTGAATACTGCCTCCTGGTTTTCCATCCCAGACCAGGTGACATGTGAGGGGGGGGGGGTTGCTCCCCCTTCCATCCACAGATCACATAAATGACACATGTATCTTCTATCCAACAAGATTTTACGTGTTTCGACCCGAGTCTCTCAGCTTTCTGTCCCCAAAAGTTCAGGATTCTCTCTCCAAAATTTCTCTCCAATAATGTCAATATGAAATGGCACAATGCACACCTTCGATTTTGTGTATTGTCTTTCAACTGTCTCCAAACCGTTTGCCGTTGGTACCGGCTGTATCACTGTTTCTTCAATCTGAAATGAAGACCAAGAAAATTGTTAGTTCACATGATGAGTTCAGGGCCATTTAAAACAAGTTTGCCCTCTATTTGATTGTTTTATTGAGTACAGTGTATCCTTGCTCTTACCAACCTCGCTTTTACGAACTCCCAGATATTACGAACCAAACGTCTGGCTCCCAAAATTTCATGACATGTATGTAAATCCTTGCTATGACAGACTCCGCATTAGTACGAACTTAACCCTTGGAATGGACCCCGAAAGGTTCGTAACAGCAAGGGGGGACTGTACTTGTGCAAATTGAATTTTGATCACTACACCAGAATTGATATTATTCAATCACGGCACACCATTAACACACCAGATCACAGCATTTCTTGAAACCAATGTTACGTCAGTTATCAGGGGAATGAAGCTATGTTGGGCAGGATTTGTTCAGGAATACACCGGTGTGGGGAAGGGTCAAAAGTACAACATGTAATAATACAAGTAAAAGTTGAAATGGGGTGAAATACATGTATGATGTTGTTTTGTTAACTGACCATTGATTCTAACAAGCAGGAGACAGAGGAGACTCATGAATGGGGGTGACAGCAGATATCAGTACCGGGTACTAGCTATGAGCCTGCAAAAGGGATGGATGGTACAGGAATCACGAGGGAATGTCCACAGAGGTATCACCAGGGAATGTCCATTTTACAGAGGTGTCACCAAGGAATGTCCACAGAGGAACCACCAGGGAATGTCCATGTTACAGAGGCATCACCAGGGACTTGGGATCTTGTGTACCCCATGTATACATGTAGGCACAGTAAACGATGTCCTGGTTGGTCATTTGATTCGACAGATCTACAGGGTGTCTCACAAAACTGTCCCCTGAACAACAGTGAATTACTAGCAAAATACCACAACAGTTGACAACAACCTGTCAAGAAACGAGATGCTGTGTACCTATTCTTACCCTAAGTACTGGTGAAACCCCTGTAAACATGATGGCATACTACCTGTTACAGTGATCTGTTAGCCTTCTAGTGCTGGTCTAGGGCAAAACAGAAATACCTTACTTACAAAATGCACCTTAGGTTTTTGTACCTTTTTCCTAAGTAGGATGGTTCCTTTACGGAATATCTCTGGCTCGTTGTTGTAATTCACACCAAACTGGTTGAAGAGGATCTCATTTTTATCACTTGAGAGAGTCCCCTGGAGGAAGAAGGAAGAGTTAGGTTCAATTCAAATCGAGAAATCTTGGACACATGATCAAACTGTCCTGGTAAAAATTGTCTTGGTACAATTTTCCAAGAACCACAGAAACTACCAGAGGATAAACAAATAGAAACTGGAATCACTCAGCCTTGCGGGCTACAACACACTACTGAGCAGTTTACAAAGTGCAGTCAGACATTGTTTCACATTCTGATGTGCGAGGAGAGGAAAATGGGCATCAACTTAGTGACACACTGGCAGGATATGGCTTGGTGTTATTCCGTGGTCTCCAATGAACCACATCAATAGCTCTGACAGGGTCATTTACCTTTAATCTCTCCTGGGCTTGGTTGGGCGAACAGCTGGCTTCTTGAATAAGTTTCCAGAAACATGTGTTGTATAGATTATTGATGTGGCCTAAAAGAAGAGGAAACCATGTTCAAAATCGCCGATAAGCGGTGCTTGACATCATTCAGAGCGAGTTTTAGGTGACGCAATCAATATGAGTACATGCATTTCTTTTTGACATTCTGCACTAGACTGTGGAGGAAAGCACCCAGTCAACTTCAGTCAAAGAACCACCGTAGCATCTCACACTTACAGTCTGCTTGTCTCCAGCTCAGGTAGTCTTTCAGATTACGGATCGTTGGATACGGGACGATCCGTGAGTCAAATGCTGGTGGATATTGCAGCTGTTTGGCGATGAAGTAGTCTCGCCAATGGAACACATACGCCGATGTGAAGAGACTACAGATTGTCGAGGAGAGTTTACTGAAAGTTGACAAGACCAATTATATGGAGACACAATTTCTGAAGATTTTATTGTAAATTGTGCATGTTTCTTCCAGTTTCCTCCGTCCTACATTGATTAATCCAGACTGTAGCCCGTAGTGTTATTGATGTCATACTATTGTAACTCATTTCTCAGTAACAAACTTCCCCAGTACATGTACATTGAAATTTCTCTAGCATGTCTTCGCAAGCTTTAACATAAACAATAAGAGACGTTTTACACAAATTGTAAACCTACCTAGCTCGCCTGTTGTATGTATTAGTATTTCTTTTGAATACAAAACTATATTCGTCACTCTGCCCATAGGCTAGGATAATGTCTTTGAATTCATTCATCACCACTTCAGCGGCCTTGGACATCAAATTCAGTGAGCGGACATCGTTCGGCTTCAGAAAGTTGTGGGTGTCAGAAAACCTGCAGATATAAAAATCAAATTGGATGAATTGCTGACCGGATTATTCTGGAAATGCACATTTCATACTCTATATCTGGATAAGACTTGCTATATTTGTGAATTTGATAAGCTGGGATAGGAGGATTATTATATTAGATATCTTCCCATAACACCTGTACGTTTAACATCAAATCAATAGTGTTTTAAGAATCGAGGAACAGCCCGACACAGTGGCTTTTTTTCAGTGATCGGTTCTTAACGATATATCTCCTCAACCTAATGATTGCACTTTAAAGCTTAAGTGGGACTCAATACAATTGGTGTCATTGAAAATTTGACTTCCTATATGCATGACCAGTTCACCATTGTTTGCGTCACTGAGAGGTGTTGGTACTGCCTTACAATTTACATTTCATCTCAACCTATTGAACTGTGATGAGGTTTGACATCCGTCATAGAAGACCATGCACAGTGTTTGGTCAAGCACAACCAAGCTGGTATGGTAGGCATGATATGATATTTGTCTTGTCAATCGTCTGAAGCAAACAGGAAAACCCACAGTGTAAAGGTGTTTTATCCCACTGGTAAACTTTACTTGAACCATTGCAAGGCTCAAAATAAGTGGTATCGCATCGCAATTTGCGACAGAAAAATCAGAAAGTGCGATATGGCCACGGAGGTACATTTGCAAAATTGCTACACATCGTTTTCAAGTAGAGACAGCCGTGGCTGGCCAGCAGCAGCCGACGAGGAGTCAGTCAGTACATTAGTCCAGTCAAAATAGGGAAAAAAATGGCCGAACCCTTAAAAAATTGCAACAAAAGTTTTTTTTGCGTTTTCTTGTATTATTAGATGTGGAGAACAACATACTCAAAATCGGCCCAAATCGGACTTCTGGAAATCGGTCAAAACCGTAACCATAGTAACCATACCATTTTTGCGATAATTTTGAAAATGAAATCAGTGCAAATGCTTTTTCGCTCATACCGGTGTAAGCTTTTGAGTAATTTTGACCAAATTCACTTGGGATATTGAGTGACTNAAAATTGAGAGAAAAAATGAAGCAGATGAATCGGCAGGCAAAAAAGACGGAGCATCAACAGGACTTACTTGTGAAAGTTCTTGCCGTCAACTCTGACCACCAACCAACAGTTGGGCAAACATGGATCAGCTTGCTCAAACTGCTTCACGTATTCAAACTTGCTCTTTGCCATATTGGATGAGGAGAAAAACGTGGCGGCAATCAGCAAAGTGGCTTGATGAATGCTGACAGGAATTCGTGCAAATGATGTTGAACTTGCTGGATATCTCCTGATCACGTCATAGCCACATTTTAACGTGCAAAATCTCCAGTTGATAGTCATTCAATGACAGAACTCTGAATAATGCCTCGGTATTTATTCTCCAAACCTGGAATGAAAATAAGGATTGTCACTCGATACATATTTATGTACCAGGTACACATGTATAAATTGATTGGAGGCCAAATATATAAGTGCTGTGTAAACTGTGCGTTATTGTACCAACTTAGCAGAATATTCCAAAGAAGCTTTGCTCATAAATACTAAAGCTCCACTGTGTGAGGTTATGATAATATTCTTGAGCTATGCGCATTCTTGATTTTCACTTAGTTGCTGTCGTCACTTGTCCAAATTTGACCAAAGTTACCAAAAGACAACATGAACCTATGCTATGTTAATGAGTTGGTTCTGATGAATCTATTTTGGTTGTAGATATTTCACCTGACACGACTGGTCATCTGATAGTCAATATATGACTCTAGGGTACCTACACTACAAAGAACACAGCCTCAAACTGTCCATCTGACACTGACACTGACACTGACACAGCCTCAAACTGTCCATCTGACACTGACACTGACACTGACACAGCCTCAAACTGTCCATCTGACACTGACACTGACACTGACACAGCCTCAAACTGTCTATCTGACACTGACACTGACACAGCCTCAAACTGTCCATAAGTTGCCTATCAACCAACCTTTCGGCACACACACACAGTAATCCTGTTAAAAGTGACTTATAAATCCACATAGTCACTTGCTAGGACTCAAAACATAGGCCTTGCCCTCTGATGAAAACAAAAGGTTTTGTTTCTTCAATTTCCAATCTACATAAGCCTTATCACATGACTAGGAACATGTAGGTTTATTAAACTTGCAAGAACACATTATCAGAAGCCATAGTAAAGCATGGTCAAGGAAGCTGAAACATTCTAAATGCATGTTGGAATCAATGAAACGTCATGCATACTACTTTGATCCAGACTGTTCCAACTTCCTGACTCGGATTCACCTTGCATTAAAAGCACACATCCACTGCATGAAGTCCGAGTACCAATCACAAACCAAAAAGATGAAAAGATGACAAGTCACAAATGGCACAAAATTAGGAAACATATACCCGGTACCCCGGTACCTGGCTTTCTGCTGGTAAATGACATTTACAATCTAATCCTTCAGAAACCAACTTGGTACTATTCAAACACTGGATAATCTCCAAATCAAGACAATGCATGCACTTTATAACAATATTTTGTATCATTTAGACAAACTAAATGGAAACGATTTGTGAATTCATTGAATAGTTTCATTCATGCACGTCATCAAAGCCTATTTAAGGCAGTCTATTATAGTGATCTCTTTCAAGTCTTTTACTAAGAGATCATATCATGAATTGAACCCCCTAGATCATTAAGAATACTCATTCACTCATAAATGTCAACATTATTCTATTCTTGGAGGAATTATACTCGTTCGAGTTCTATTTAAAAGGTGATGGAAATGTAGGCCTACTTGTTGTCTTTACTTGATACAATAAGGACAAAGATGTCCGTGCTGATGTAGACATCAACAGAACACTAATCAGACAAATGTCATGAATGTGTGACAAGAAAACAAGGTTAATACCGACATCAGTGCCTCATGTCTGCCAGAATGAAGGGATCAGTCATGTCAGTCTAAATCACAGATGGCTTCCATAAACTTTTGTATTGTATGAGTATACTGACAAGACAAAGAGGTATCAAGAACAAGGACAAGAAAGCTACTTAACANTTCATGATTGTTACACATGAGTCACAGTATGTTCGCCATGCATGAGTGAGTGTTGTTGTGTGTGAGGTTGACATCAAAGCCATGCAAGATGGCTTCCGCTGTTGAACATGTTGGATGGACAAAAAAGTTGCTACACAAAGTACCAAAACTGCGAATCAAGTGGAACCCTTGATTGGCAATTTTGCTACACAAGTAAAAAAAGTTATTTTGAGCCTTGCATTGTATGCAAGTGATGAACATCAGGACAAAATCGAGAGAAAAAATGAAGCAGATGAATCGGCAGGCAAAAAAGACGGAGCATCAACAGGACTTACTTGTGAAAGTTCTTGCCGTCAACTCTGACCACCAACCAACAGTTGGGCAAACATGGATCAGCTTGCTCAAACTGCTTCACGTATTCAAACTTGCTCTTTGCCATATTGGATGAGGAGAAAAACGTGGCGGCAATCAGCGAAGTGGCTTGATGAATGCTGACAGGAATTCGTGCAAATGATGTTGAACTTGCTGGATATCTCCTGATCACGTCATAGCCAGATTTTAACGTGCAAAATCTCCAGTTGATAGTCATTCAATGACAGAACTCTGAATAATACCTCTGTATTTATTCTCCAAACCTGGAATGAAAATAAGGATTGTCACTCGATACATATTTATGTACCAGGTGTAAACTGATTGGAGGCCAAATATATAAGTGCTGTGTAAACTGTGCGTTATTGTACCAACTTAGCAGAATATTCCAAAGAAGCTTTGCTCATAAATACTAAAGCTCCACTGTGTGAGGTTATGATAATATTTTTGAGCTATGCGCATTCTTGATTTTCACCTAGTTGCTGTCGTCACTTGTCCAAATTTGACCAAAGTTACCAAAAGACAACATGAAGACTGGGTCACTGCATGAAGTCCGAGTACCAATCACAAACCAAAATGATGAAAAGATGGCAAGTCACAAATGGCACAAAATTAGGAAACATATACCTGGCTTTCTGCTGGTAAATGACATTTACAATCTAATCCTTCAGAAACCAACTTGGTACTATTCAAACACTGGATAATCTCCAAATCAACACAATGCATGCACTTTATAACAATATTTTGTATCATTTAGACAAACTAAATGGAAACGATTTGTGAATTCATTGAATAGTTTCATTCATGCAAGTCATCAAAGCCTATTTAAGGAAGTCTATTATAGTGATCTCTTTCAAGTCTTTTACTAAGAGATCATATCATGAATTGCACCCCCTAGATCATTAAGAATACTCATTCACCCATATATGTCAACCCCCTAGATCATTAAGAATACTCATTCACCCATAAATGTCAAAGTTATTCTATTCTTGGAGGAATTATACTCGTCCGAGTTCTATTTAAACCGACGTGTCAGCCAAAAAATTTGAATGCAAAAGGCGGGGATGAATCTTTGTTTACAAACACTAATTTCCTGCATTCTGATTGGCTATGAGGGCAATGTTTACAAACATCATCCTTCTGTTTACAAAACGACTGTTGATTCGCTTTAAGGTGTCTTTACTTGATACAATAAGGACAAAGATGTCCGTGCTGATGTTGACATCAACAGAACACTAATCAGACAAATGTCATGAATGTGTGACAAGAAAACAAGGTTAATACAGACATCAGTGCCCCATGTCTGCCAGAATGAAGGGATCAGTCATGTCAGTCTATACCACAGATATATGGCTTCCATAAACTTTTGTATGAGTATACTGACAAGACAAAGAGGTATCAAGAACAAGGACAAGAAAGCTTCTACTAAACAGTACCATGATGACACTGATCGTGTAGGCTGAGCATGGGTGGGAAGTCTAGCGTATACATATCTGGCACTGCTCGGCCGTGCTGCCGCCACGATTGCACTTAGTTAACTCAGACCCAGAGTCAGAGGTAAAACCGTGCCTGTGTAATTTAGAGACCCTATTTTGCTGATAGTGTCATGTTGGGCATGTGATTGTCAGACTCAGATCAGAGGCACAGAAGAATGTGGCACGGTCAAGAGTCGATTAAAATCGAAGTCCGCCGGGGAGGGTCCGCGCCGGGGGGAGGGGGAGGTGCACATAATGCCAACCCATGGCCAACCATGGAGGTATACCTTCATGTATGAATATAACTTTTGGAAAAGTAGTACCTCACTGACGATGAATGCGCACGCTCTCCCCTTGGAGGAATTATACAGTCTGTATAATTCCTCCAAGCTCTCCCTCAACCCTAGGCTAGGCCTAGGGGGTAGGCATGTTCTCGCCGGTTGTGGCAGTGAATTCTGAACTCGCTCCCCAGGTCCAGGATTAGGTTACATAGGCGCCTTTGTCTACAGAAAAAGAGCACTCGGTTGGCACAGTGCATAATAAAATTGGCCACATTCATAAAGAATGTCCACCCGGGTATAATTGCACCCATTTTTATTCTCTCAAACTTGCAGCGCTGCCGAATTCTCTTTTGTCTGTAGGCTTAACAACGCCCTCATTGGCTATTAAGGGAAGTGAGATCGTATTTTATTGACTTTTATCTACTCTTATGAGACTCCTAAATTGGAATATTCAAGGGTTGTCGGATGATAAGCTGAGCGATACCGATAGAAATCTTACTCACCTTTTTGAAGACCATGATTTGGTCTGTCTCACAGAGACATGGTTGAATGATAACAAGATTGCTGCTTTCAGTAACCCAGAAGGAATGAATGCCTTCCACTCTATACGTAAATGTTTAGGTCGAGCAAAGAGATCCTCAGGTGGTGTGTCGGTGTTATTTAAAAAGAAATTGCGTAAACACATAATCACTAAAGTCACTTCATCAAATGATGATTTTATCTTTGTCAAGATCGAAAAAAGATATTTGAACTTAAACAAAGATTTGTATGTGGGATGTATATATATACCACCTGAAAACTCAACGCGTTTTACGCATCTCGAAAATACTTATTACGATGACCTCGAAAGTGATATTACCAATTATTCCAGCAAAGGACATATCATGCTTCTAGGTGATTTTAATTCCAGAACGGGTGCTTTGCAAGAACATATCTTGAATGATTCTGATAAACATCTACCGCTACCACCATCCTATGTCTATGATACTGAGAATCAACGTAACAATATGGATCACACCGTCAACAGTCAAGGTAGAGATCTGATAAACCTGTGTATACAACATCGACTAAGAATCCTGAATGGAAGAATCAGAGGTGACTTCTTAGGTATGAAAACTTGTCACAGTTATAACGGTTCCAGTGTCGTTGATTACTGTATCGTAGACGAAGAACTTCTCAAATTTTGTAGGTATTTAAAGGTACAGGATATCACCTTATCATCCGACCACTGTCCTTTATCATTGTCGATGCACTTTGATGAGCAACCTGAAGTTACGGATGTACATACTGTAAATAATGCTGATTTCTTAGACCCACTACCAGAGTCTTTCATTTGGGACTCGGGTAGTGAGGAAAGTTTTGTGAATGCTCTTTGTAGTCCCATCTCCCTAGAAAGACTCCAGGTTTTGAATGAAAATATTGACTCCAATGGAAATACTGACCATTTAGCTGTACAGTTCGGGAATATTCTAAAACAAGCAGCTTTAGTATCATTAAAGAAAAAGAAACCAAGGTTTAAGAAGAAAAAACAACCAAGAAAACCATGGTATAACAAAACATTGGAGTCCCTCAAGAAGGACGCTTTACATTTTGCAAAACTACTACAAAAATCACCAAACAACCCATTTATAAGGGGCAAGTTTTTTACTACCAAAAAAGTTTTTAAGAGACAAGTGAAACTCGAGAAGAAGAAGTTTCACGATGATATTTTACAGAAAATCGATAATTTTAGAAATAGTAGTCCCAAAGAATACTGGCGAACCCTCGACTCCCTCAAGAAATTAAATAATAGAGCAGATATAGATGACACAATCCTTCCATCTGAGTGGGATGAGCACTTTAGAAAAATCCTTTGTCCAAAAGAAATAAAACACGATATTCCTAAGTTTGAAAAGAAAATTGAAACAGACCTCAATGGTTACATCAGAGACGACTCAACATGTCCAGAGTTAGATAAAGAAATAACCGACAAAGAAATCCTACAAGAAACCAAATTGTTGAAAAATAATAAAGCAACTGGCCCAGACTCAATTTCAAACGAAATGATAAAAGCAGCATTAATTACTGTTCTTCCAACACTCAGAAAGCTGTTCAATAAAATCTTAAGAAGCGGACTATTCCCCAAAACNAAATCGCAGTGATTTCAGAACCTTTATTAACACCTGGCAAGGGGAGAAGTGTCAATGTGCTGTTTGTCGGTAATAGTGATGTCTCAGATGCTGTCCATCTGCTAGTCATGACGGGGCCAAAGCTATCTCATATTTTTATTATGTTTATACTCTTATTTTTATCTGACTGTACTGTACTGTTTCATCTAGTCTTCCTTGCTCTGTCAAATCTTACTCTTTTATATCATTTTGTCTCAATTATTCTTATGTTAGTCCGTCTACAAGCTTTTAGCTTATGTTTGCTGTACTTTCTATACGGACGTAAAATAAAGCTTATCTTATCTTATCTTATCTTATTCACGTGGTGGGCCGACTTGAAGTAGGACGAGGTGGAAGTGGGGCGAGCTGATCACCCAACGCGGAAGTAAACAACATGAACAAAATCTCCACACTTCGATTCGACATGTTCGAAGTGTTTGTCCCCTCTATTCAAATCTGTAGCTACGAACTCTAATGAAAAGTGGTTACTGTTTTCGATAAGCTAGAGGTAGAATAAATTCTCTTCCCAACTCATGAACTAGGCCAGCTATTTTGCACTGACTGTTAGCATGGTTAGTGTTGATCATACATTATTGGATTGCAGAACTTCATAATCAGATAGGCCTAATCATGATGACTTCTTTCAGTTTCCTTTTCTACTCATCACTTCAGCTCCCACCCATCACAATGAGTAATAAGATTGACATGAAGATCGTCCTTCTTGGCAAGGAGTATGGTGGCAAGACAAGCTTAGTGGAAAGGTACTTACACAACAGATTCAGTGGAGATGTTCCATATCAAAATGTAAGTTCCCTTTGCTTTGGTTTGCCGTGGCAACAGCCTCTTCTCATCATTGCTCATTTCGTTGCTCTCTTCTTACACTCTTCATTTTACTTTCACTTTTCAGACAATAGGAGCCGCCTTTGGTGCCAAGAGAGTAGAAACCTGCTTGAAAACTTATGTTATGTTAGGAGTATGGGTAAGTAGGCCTAGCTATATATAGGCCTAATAATAGGCCTAGTGCATGTGATACTTATTGTGAATCAAATCTGAAGGAGATGGATGCTAACGGCCTTATAAACACGATAAAGTCTCTGTAACTTAAAGCCCCACTGTATTGAATGTGAAAAACGCAAATCATCGCCGCGATTCTCGCACGACGTCAGCGTAGTGTAAAACGTACTACGCTCTGTCAGAATACATTAGAGCTCTCCCTGCAGTTTTTTCCAATGCGTGCTGAAAACTAGGCCTTGATTCTGTGAAGTGCGTATCAGGCAAGCATTTTGGGGACCTTCACGGGCTATGGGACCTCTATGTGCACTCTCCTAACTTTTTGAAAATATTGTAAAATTCAATACTGTGGGGCTTTAACTTTACTAAGGGCCAAATCTTCTGAGGTTAGGCCTAGGCAGTGTGTCAAAAACAGATAATTGACCCTATTGTTGTCTTCCTTCTGCTGGGGACATCTTCTTCCCAACCTGTCCAGTGAGATTCCCTCTACTTCCAGGACACAGCTGGTAGTGAACGCTATGAAGCCATGAGTCGAATATATTACAGAGGTGCCAAGGCAGCTATAGTATGCTTTGACTTGACTGATGCCACAAGTTTTGACAAAGCAAAATTCTGGGTGAAGGAACTTACAAAAAATGAGGAGGTATGTGTGCGTGAAGGCGAGTTTGTTTTCTCATTTTTCCCACTCTGTGAAGCAAGATGAGGTTTCTCACTATCGGCAGTGTCTACAGTCATGTTCTGACAACTCCAAGTAACAGCTCTTGATGCAGACACATTATCAAAAGCCTGGTGATGAAGTGATTAACTTCATGCTTCATTTTCATTTAGAACTGTAAATTATATCTCTGTGGGACGAAGAATGACCTCGTCAAAGGTGACTTAAAGAATAACCGAGCGGTGGATTACTATACCGTCACAGACTATGCTGATGGTAAGTACGGGCCGACACTTTACTTGAAATGTCAGAAAGAATTATCACAGTTGGGGTCAGCGTGTCTGAGACTAGAACAGCCAACTTCCACTAATCTGATGAAGGTATCATTCAACATCATTAGATCCACTTTTGATCATTTTAGTGCCGAATCAATCGATTTTGAAGCCAACGGTGACTATAAGCCGTTCACTATTTCAGAAATCAATGGTCAAGTGTTTGAGACTTCAAGTAAAACTGGAGAAAATATAGGTAAGTTCCTCTGGTGGATCAGTGTGATCCAGCTAAGTATTGCTTGATTCTAAAGATTTGCATCTGAAACTGCTAGTTATGGCCTTCGTTACTTTGTCAGCTTTACATGAAACATTGACACCCACTTCACTTGGCATTCAATTTGTTTGTGTTTCACTTCCAGAGAAATTATTCCAAAAAATAGCAGATGACTATGTGAAAGATCCTGCAAATAGAGAACCGAAGCCTGGTAACTGAAAAATAACCATCTGTTTTCCCAGTTTGAAGAATTCAGAGCATGATCACTGTAAAAAAAGTCCGTGTATCCGTGAATTTGTTAGAAACAAACATCGGTGCTTGGCACCTCAGCAGTGCCAGTACAGGCACTGATGTTTCCGCTGTGCCACCCCACTGACAGCCCTGTCCTGATTTTGTTCTCACTCATCTGTTCTCTACATTTTTAGTGGATACAGACCGACTCAACCTGGAAGAACCACGCCCAAGGAAAGGAAAACCAATTCTTGGATGCTGTAACAGTTAGCAACAAGGACAGAGGTGCTACGGATGTAGCCATACATAAAAACTGAGACCGTCGTGTCATTCCATCTCGCCTGTGATTTCTTGTCCACCTGTCACTTGTGGTGCTTAGGAAGTGAACGGAGACATGTACTTTGATTGGTGGTCATTGATCAGTTCACAAATGTAACATGTAGTTGTGATGTTTATGAATAATTGCATTTTCAAAAATGAGCATTTACCCGAGTCATAATGCCATTAGATATGATGGTTGATTGACTCGTTAAGCACTGCACAATCAATTGTTCATCACACAGGTATTTGTTGGAAAGCTCGTAAAGAGCCCTTTCCAATGAATACTTATGTGGTGGGGTTTCTTTAAGATTTATGAATTTGATAGGAATACTATGAATGAAATGCCCAGTGGTAGTGTAAGGGTTAGTAAGAGCTGTAAGATTGCACCATAAGCGACTGCATGTGTTTATATATTTTGTACAGTACACTAATGGAATGATGACTTAAGGAGTTTATATTTGTTGATGATAACGTGATACATTGTATATTGTGTATACAAGGAGATCTTTGAACAACATTTAGTGATATATAAGTTGGTTCTGAAATAGACCTACCACAAGGAGCTTGTAATTTTCTGCACAGAATGAACCCGAAGACCCAAAGAGAGAAACAAATTTAGGTACTTCCAATATTGGTCCATCTGACCTTTTCATTGGGAGTCATCAGTTTTCAGATGTCTGGTAGAAAATTTCAAGCTCCCACAAGGTCATTCAATGATTATTGATGGTTAATTTGATTGTGCTTAAGACTAATTATTCCTGTGCTATTTTTGTTGTTGGGTTTCTTTGTCATTGAGATGTGGCTAAAATATGTCTCGGTCATTATAATTGATATTAAAAAATGAAAAATACATTAGTCTTTTACTTCTCCCATTTTATGTTGTAAACTGGCCATAACTTTTGGAACTCTAGAAACCTAAACATCAAGAGAAAGAACTGGGTTTACCGTCCTTCTGAACCCATTGATCACATGAAGAATCAGACATTAACGAGAAAACAAGCAGAAAGAACAACGCTGAGGCGTCTACGAATACATAGTGACATCTATTAGCGTGATGACTAACTAGCTGACATTTGTTAATAGTTTTACGCCAAGGGGCAATTTCATCAAAAACTAAGAATTCTGAAAAAGACCTTCACATTGGTATCCTACATTGGAAAGCGCTCTCATCAACTTTCCAACACCTACCGGTGTAACGTCGATCAGTGTTCCCTGTATTTCTGTGTTTTTCTTATTGTTTCCCTCCTGACGGATTAAGCGGCAACTAACCCAACAATAACCATTCTAGGCCCCGTCTATTGTTGGGGAACACTGACCTACAGAAACACACACCGATGTTACACCTGTATTGGATAGTTGTTGAATACTTTTCAGTCTTCGTAGGCCTACATATTTTCAAATTTCACCTGTTTCACCTGGGCAGTGAAAGGGTTAAATTAAGTCTTTCAAAAGAGACGGCTGTTTTATTGGGGTTGTCGGCAGGATGGCGATTGACGCTGTCGGCTTTTAGTACGACCGGCGACTGCTGTACTTCGCGGAGGTGATTGCGTCGAATGATACGGAATACGCGCATCATTCTCGCTGGAAGACCTAAGTTACCATAATACATCAACATTTAAAGGAGCTGGTCGCATTGGTTAAAGGAGGTACTAGAAAAGAAAATATTTCGCGGCCCGCCGCAAAATTGACCATTTCAAAATTACACATTTCTGTGTTTTAGTGAATTAGATCCGCAGACAGGCCTAAATCTTCGCTTGACCACGTGCTGAATGGTATCCAAAGAGAATGAAGCCATGGCAACCGTGCAAAATGCATTTTTTATGGAATGTTCCATTCAGCACTATTCCAAGATGGCGGCGATCAACCATGTGGTTCAGACACTTTGGCTGGCGAGAACAATTCGATCGCTTTATCAGATTTCGCGATTTATATTTACAGCAGCTTATCAATTCTCAAAACGTGACGGTCGTCACAACGACAGGCGCCTACTCAATTGACTCTCAACAAGTTGCTGCTAAGGATGATAAAAATGGACCAGCTGTCGATGATTTTAATCCGGCTATAGGCTTATATAATAATGTGTATGTATACCATTGATTTTTTATTGGTCGTGAATCGTTGATTTTTTTATGGTCGGTAAAATCCTTGCAAACTGATATTCTAAATTTTAAAAAGGCAATAATTTTCAATTTCGCATCAGTCAATGTCATCCGTTCTGTCGGCTCGCCAAGCTGTTGCCTGTTGAGTGTTAAACACTCAACAAGAATAATCTCAATTTCAGTACATGGATTATGTGAATCGAAAATTCACGCAAAAGTGATCACAGTTCTTCTGATTTCAATCAACACACGGTTTCTTTGGAACCAAACCCACACTAATACCACCACCCCTTCGCTCAAAAGGAACCAAGTTTCCATTCAACCTTTCCCTGGGATGTCTTTTGACTTGGATTTCGGCGCTGGTTTCCTCAATGCGATAAGAACATTAGAAGGGAAGATTAGGGGCGAAACTCTCAAGCGAGATGTCGCCAAGGCTACAGCCAAGTACCAGAGTCTACGGGACCTGGACGTCTTCGTCTTGGACAACTCGATCCGTGAGAGTACCGTGGGACAGCTGAGGGGACACACCATTGAGGCGAAGTGGGCCATCTATGAGGAGGTCAAGAAGTGCGGGTTCAAGCACACCATCGTGGCGTCTTTTTCGCACATGACACGCGTTGATGACGTCTTCATTAAAGAACTGATGGAGAGAGGCGAAGACCCGGATGGCCTGTGGGCGTTCTCTGAAATCACTGGAGGTAAGTTCAGAATAGAACTTATGTGTTCATGATGTCGGTATTGCCGACCTTGATGTCTTTGGATAATGCACAATGCAGCAGTGTAGGCAAAGCGAAATCTGCTTCTTGCGTCAGCTGACCTTTCCGGACCTTGGGAATAGTCGGAAGTACGTTTCTCAAACATTGTCCTTGTTGCGGCCGTATATAGTATCCCATCCAGGTCGGTACGCCTACGAGGTATCAACACCCTGCAATCTCATCAAAGAGAGAGAATCTGAAACACATTTGAACTATCGGCTAGCCGAGACCTATAACAAGTTCTGACCTTTGTCCTCAGGTATCAAGAAAAAAGTCCCGGACACCGAGAAGGTCCCGATTGGTAGCCTATCCGAAAGCTGCAAAACGTTGGCATGTACAACGTCATCTTTGAGATCGACCTCGGCGACCCGACCTACGACTTTACGAAAATTAGTGTAGCAGACTTATGTGAGCTCCTAAGGAAATGGATTGAATGGTGTCATCAGAATCTCAGCAACAAGGCCAAGGTAGGGGGAACAAGGCAGGCTGTCTCTCCAACGAATGTGAATACTTGTGTAGTATCTGTGAATGTTGAACCCAGGTCCATGATAACCCACTTAAATCTTATGTTTACATAGACGCTGGTCAACCTCCGTGACCCCCCTGACTTCATGCCCATCAAGCCAGAGCGAGCCTTCCAACTGGTGAAGTTCCTAAGCCAAGCTACCGCAGGAAATCCGTCCAATTGGCTTGATATTCGAAGACCCCAGAGGGAAGACATTGCCTGAGGAAGTAGGTGTTTGGGGCAAACACATCCGCCAAGTAATGAAGGACAGTGGCTGGGGAGATGGACAGCTTCTGATCCATGTGCACGAGAAGTTTGGTTATGGCGATACCACGGCCATCCAGGTTAGTTCGCCGATAAACGGCACTTGCCGAACAGGCCGACTCGATCGGCGGTCAAATAGCCAAGATTCCCCGACAACGGATTTCAGATGCCCAACACGGCGCTGAAATTGTTCCGAGAGATTCAACCGAACACCAAAGCTAGTTGCGGCCCTAACATGAACATAAAGTTGAGCGAAAAAGATTTCCTGTACGTAAGATTTTCTCTCTCCAGGTTCTCATGGACGGAGCCACCGGCGTTTGGTCGAGTGTCTGCGCCGAGGGTGCAGCAATTGGTGCCGCATCTTCCTGCGTAACCCTCATCAACCTCATCCGACTCGGCAACAAGAAAGTCCTGCAGAGATACAACTGTACCTATCTCCGGCAAGCAGCCATCAACGTCACCAAGATCACCACGGGGGAGTTACCCCACAACAAACAACCAGTTTTTGGACAAAGGGCGATCGACTTCGTCTACGATTTAAGTGCAGAAGAGTTTGACTTGCCAACTTTCTTTGGGGAGAAGCCTCCTGTACGCAT
>NMRB01003788.1:0-11999 GCA_002633025.1 Notospermus geniculatus | reverse complement strand
GAGGTGTTGGATATTGCATTCAGGAAGGGCCTGATCCCTGCCATGAGGGATGAAATCCTTAAACAAGAAAATGTCGCCAACATGTAACCATGTATCAACTGTTTTTGTACCACGTCACCGCTGTTGTTGCACGAAAGGCTGGCCGAAAGGTACGTCTCACGTGGGTGAGATCTCGACCGACTTTGGCCCATAGAAAGTCTATTCGAGCGGTTCACTCTCACATGGAGGTTTGAGAGTTTCTAATGCGAAGTTGGCTGCAGTCTGTGGGCACGAATTCACCGTTGCTGGTTTCCTTACGACTTGTACTATAAGTTACAGGCCTACCGAGACCATTGACACAAAATACATGTACATACTGCCCATGGGTGAGTTGCCCACAGAGAGTCAACTCCGCAAGTTGCGCCTAGTTGTGCTGATGCCAAAATAACATATAAAATCCCGAAGTAGTGAAAGCTCGTTTCAATTCATTAAAAAAGTAGATCACGACATTAAGTTGTCATAATACTTATTTACTTTCTTACTTTATTGTACTATAATTGATCTACACGGCTGCTAGGCCTATATATTATTTCGTAAATATTAAATCCCAGACTGATGTCTGGATATCTATGAAACACTAAAAAGCTATGTTGTTTTGCGCACTTGAAAAAAGAAAAAACTAGTCCAGTTATGTTCGTCTTTGAGAATTCAATCTGAGTATACTCATGTAATGTTTATGAGTGACGTAGGTTGTTTGGTCGTCTGTCAGATCCTTTTGTCACGTGATCTATGATCAGAGGGAAGAAGAGATGACGACATGATTAACATGCCGTACATGTATGTCTATTCATCACACTGATGTCAAAATGGCCCACTCTTGTGAAAAGCAATTTTCATTTTTTATGATCCCTGTAAAATGTAATGAGAACGCCTAGGCGGGAACGCCTAGGCGGACCATAAAAGGCATAGGCCACAGCGCGATATTTGCGATTAGAATTCCTGCAGCGACACAGAGAGATTTTCCCCACCTTCAGAAGGTCACTGAGTGTTCGGTATAACCAATGGAAAGCGCCTGTTACCAAATTAATGGGAGGACGTTGACTCCGACTCCCTTTCTGGGAGACTCCGACCCCTCCCCATCCCGCAAAGTACATTCCTCGTATATATAGCTACATGTAAAACGGCCAGGGGCCTGATTCACAAAGCCCTCTTAGCGTATGATCTTAGCACTGCCGTATCTACTGTTCGTCGACTTGCTGACAGTAGATACGGGCAGTGCTAAAATCACACGTTCGCTAAGAGAGGGCTTTGTGAATCGGGCCCCTGATCTCATTGACTCAAGTCAATTTTGACTAAAATGTGTCCAATCAATTGTCATCGGTTAAAAAACTTCCCCGTGCCATCACTCATCTGACTCGAACCTCGCAATTCCTTCAATTACAAATTCTCCACATTCTCTTGTCTCACAATTTCATCCCTCATGGCAGGGATCAGGCCCTTCCTGAAAGCGATATCCAACACTTCCTGGGCAGTCTCCGTCTCCGGATATTCGCGAAGTGCCCACTTGATGTATACAAGGAACTCGTTCCAGTCGACCTGTCCGTCGCTGTCCATATCAATAGCCTGGAGTGCCTTGTAGGTGTCGTTACAGCGGTAACAGGAGAAGTAGGGAGCCATGAAGCCGTTGTAGAAGGTGTCAAACTCCAGCATCTCATCTCCAGCCACGCCTCCTTCTTCCGCTTCTTTAAGATCAAACTCGTCCCACTGTTGGCGGATTTCATCTATCAGCCTCTTGGCGTTGGCGCTCGTGACGTCCACCTTCTCGATGGCATCTCGCATCTTTTCGGTGATCTTACCACCAGCTCGATCGAAGAGCATCGCGAGGCCTGGAGCACTCATATACTCCTCTTTCCTGTGGAAAGAGAAGCTTAGTGTCAAGTGGGTATTTGAAACCAAATTAAGAAGAGTGCGTCTTGCCCACGCGACTGAACTTACCTCCCGCCCCTGAGGTCCTCCAGCATGAGTTCCTTCATCTTAGTGGCCACGTTCAGGGTAAACTGCGGATCCTCACCAAATACATCCTTCAAGCGTTGAAGAATCATCTCATTGCTGGCCACTGTTGTGATTCTCACGGGAGCTTTTTCCCCGAAAAACGCGGCGAGGTCGAAATCTTCTGGGTTTAGATCGTAGACGAAGTCAATCGCCCTCTCTCCAAACACGGGTTGCTTTTTGTGTGGTACCAGCCCAGTGGTGATCTTGGTGACGTTGATGGCGGCTTGCCGTAGATAGGTACAGTTGTATCTCTTCAGAATCTTCTTGTTGCCGAGTCGGATGAGGTTCAACAGTGTAACACAAGTAGAAGCGGCGCCAATGGCAGCGCCCTCGGCGCAGACGCTCGACCAAATGCCGGTGGCTCCGTCAATGAGGGCCTGGAGAAAGAATGTTGTTACGGGCATTCAAGTTCATTTTCGCTCTGTGTTCATCTGGGGCCACATTAAGCTTTTTACAGGTGCTGATTTTAACTTCAGCGCCTGTGTTGGCCCTCTGAAATCCGTAGTCGTAGATGGCCGCTAAGAGTCTTAGTTAGCATGTAAGATGACGGTACGTGGCGTATTGGAACTAACCTGGATGGCCGTGGTATCGCCATAACCAAACTTCTCGTGCACGTGGATCAGAAGCTGTCCATCTCCCCAGCCATTGTCCTTCATTACTTGGCGGATGTGTTTGCCCCAAACGCCCACTTCCTCAGGCAATGTCTTCCCTCTGGGCTCTTCGAATATCAAGCCAATAGGACGGATTTCCTGCGGTAGCTTGGCTAGGAACTTCACCAGTTGGAAGGCTCGCTCTGGCTTGACGGGCATGACGTCAGGGGGATCACGGAAGTTGACCAGCGTCTAGACAAGGAAGAGTGTCACTGAGGTTATCATGATATCTGGGTTCAGCTTTCACAGAAGATGTAACTATCAATCTCCACATTTGATGAACGCATTTTGAACATTTTTTTTTCGTGAGTGTTTTGAAATTCAACCCTGTAGAGAATGGAATGGGAACCCTGCATGCCCGTAGGATGCCTCTTCTAAAGAGAATGTGGGTGCAGAGACAGCCTGCCTTGTTCCCCCTACCTTGGCCTTGTTGCTGAGATTCTGATGACACCATTCAATCCACTTCCTAAGGAGCTCACATAAGTCTGCTACACTGATTTTCGTGAAGTCGTAGGTCGGGTCGCCGAGATCGATCTCAAAGATGACGTTGTACATGCCAACGTTTTGTAGCTTTCGGATACCAATCGGGACCTGCTGGCGCAAGAACGAAGCAAAATGTCGCTTTGTATACACTGCTGCATTGTACACAGACATCAGCAAGGGTTGGTAGAACCGACATCATGAATACCAAACTAACCTTCAGTGATTTCAGAGAACGCCCACAGGCCATCCGGGTCTTCGCCTCTCTCCATCAGTTGTTTAATGAAGACGTCATCAACGCGTGTCATATGCGAGAAAGACGCCACGATGGTGTTCTTGAACCCGCACTTCTTGACCTCGTCATAGATTGCCCACTTCGCCTCAATGGTGTGTCCTCTCAGCTGTCCCACGGTACTCTCACGGATCGAGTTGTCCAAGACGAAGACGTCCAGGTCCCGTAGAGCCTGGTACTTGGCTGTAGCCTTGGCGACATCCTGTTTGAGGGTCACGGCTCTTTCTTGTTCTGCGGACATGTCTTCAATTTTTGGTGGAAGATTCCTGGGGAATAACTCAGACTATCAGTCCAACTCGTTTTCGGCTATTAGATGGTCTGAATTGGTACATGTATGGTGAGCTGTTGACCAATTTGTGCCATTCATGTGGGGCACGGGAAGCATTCTCAGTCATTACAGGTGGAGGTTAACAATCATAAATCTGAACAAACATTACATGACTTCTGCATTACATTGAGTCGTAGTTAGATGTCGCCGGACTCTACAACTGACACAGTCGAAGGCGGCAGGCCAAGTGAAGTGCCAAACGAAGACAAAGAAAATGTGGAACACGAAATTGGTCCAGTATATTCTGTCGGTTCGGACATGGGCGTTGCCATTCGAGTAAACTTCTACCGTATGCCTACTTACATTTAATTGCACTTGTTCTCCCGATTTCTTCTCTTGCAGGTCTCAGTCCACTCCTAGGATTTCGTGCAAATGGCCTACATACAACACAATCACGAACGACATCCCTTCATAGTGTTTGAAGGTCGCCTCAATGGTCTTCGACAATGACATTGAAACGAAGTGGATAGCCTTGTTGGTACGAGAAAACAGGCCAAGATCACCAGTTTGGTGGCTAAAGGCCTATCTATACACACGATCCAATTTTTCATCCAATTTTCTGAATATGCTCAATAAAGGCCTGCATGCGGGTTTATACATTAAAGCCACAAAATAGGCCAGGTGTAACATCTGTGAGTGTTTCTGTAGCTCAGTGTTCCCCAACAATAGACGCGGCTTAGAATGGTAATTGTTGGGTTAGTTGCCACTTAATCCGTCAGGAGGGAAACAATAAGAAAAACACAGAAATACGGGGAACACTGATCGACGTTACACCTGAATCTGAATTTCCAAAAAATCGGATGAAAAATTGGATCGTGTGTTTTTTGGCCTGAAGGCATCCGCTTTCCCGCCCGGGATCACGAGATGTTCGAAGCAGGAAAATACGCCGAGGCGGTCTCGCGAGTCCACTCCCACTCCAATAAAGATGTAACACGTTTTATTCACGGGTTTTGGGAGTTTCAAAACACACAACCAGTTTTTTTTTTGCTTTTTACCTGCTCCTTCATCAGGCTTTTGCCCGCTGTACACGATCAAATTTTTCATCTAATTATTTGGAAATTCCGGGCCTATTGGGGCTTCAATTATAAACCCGCATGGAGGCCTGCCTTATTATATTGAGCATATTCAGAAAATTGGATGAAAAATTTGATCGTGTACAGCGGGCATTAGAAAGGGACTGGCCACAATCAAGTAGCGTCCTCGACTCCATGATGGCGGACTGCCTCTTGAGACCACTTACTGCCAGGGAGGAAGGTGCGATAAGTAGCGCTCTCTGGAATTTGGGCCTAAAAATCATGTGCTATTTTGTCCGGTGTCTTGGACATCATTTCAAGTTTGACTGTATCTGGGTAACATTGAGATGGGTTGATTCCAGAGAAAAAAAAATACAGTTTTTTGTGGTTAAACTACTGTCGCATAACCTACATCAGCCATGAATTAAGTGGGAAATGGGTTGATTGGGAAAATCATGTTACACCAAAGGTCGTGGAAAATAATGTTTGCCTCATGATTCGTGGTGTTGGATGATACAGTTTTGATACTTGACATTAGTGAGCTTCTGCAAGCGCCCGGTTAGGCTCTACGACGATGTTTATCTACTGTGTGAGTGCACCCAAACAATAGATAAACGTAGTCGTATGGCCTAACCGGGCGCTTGCAAAAGCTCTCTAATATGATGGACTGAGGCGAAGAATAGGAGCAAACCTCGCTGGCTAGTCGGTTTACATCGACATGTCTATACGTACATGTACACATTGGTCTTAATTTGTATGGTAAATCACATCATCATCATCATCATCATCGTCATTCTGGTGTAACAGTAAATAGCGCCCCTGTAAAAATTGTCCGCTTCTAATGTTCCATGACGGATTAATGTGCATGAATGTTGAAATAACCGCCAGAGAATAGGTTGTAATAGTAGGAGCTAAAACAGTTGGACAGTTTTTCCTGGGGACATTCTTTCCTGTCACATCGGTCGTGTGCTATTGCTTCACCCCGCGGCGCCACTGGAACGGACAGCAACGCCGCCGGAGTTGAGCGGCAAAGAAGGGTACCGGTGTAATAGGATCTAATGTCCCCCGATATGTGATGTCCCGAACAATATATTTACGGATTAAGCTGCACCATTGAATAGGACTCTACAGAGACCAAGGCCCGTAATCCTGTGACAAACAATGCGGGGGGGGGCATCAGAAAGATGGGGGCATTAGATTCTATCACACCTGTACATGTAGCTCTAAGTCTTGGGGAATGTAGGCCTAAGTCGGTCAAGGATGTGCACTTGAGTGACCATCCAGATCTAGGAGAAGTTGATTTATTACTTTCTTCCTAAGAAATATCGATGTTGTAGATTTGGAGGTGTGACGGCCTACTTCACCTGAATAATAGATGGACTGGAACGATTACAATAACAAAAGTATTTCTCTTCACTACGTCCATGGTTGGATAACCATCATGTCATTAGCAAAATGGTGTCAACACGTACCAGGAGATGTCATTCAGGAACGTTGGTCCGTCACATTCCGTCCCACTCCGGGGCGGTGTAGCAGTAAATAGTGTCCCCCTGTAAAAAGTGTCCACTTCTATTGTTGAATGACGGATTAAGCGGCATGGGTATAGAAACCAATTGTCAGATACATGTATTAGAATTAGAATGTAACAATTGTTTCCCGGACAGTTTTTCCTAGGACATTCTTTCCCTAGGACATTCTTTCCCTTCACACCTGTACGGCGAGAAAAAAACAGACATTTTGGCCAATTTCTACGGTGCCCAGTTTGATCCAGTCTAATTTCCGCTTATACTGAGGCGATTTCGGCATAATTCATCTCAGATCTACGGTGGCTGAAAGGCCATCATATTTTTATTTTTCGTAAGATCATATTTTTATTTTTCGTAAGTCGGGCGCCCGACTTATAACTCGGGCGCCCGAGATATAAGTCGGGCGCCTGACTTATGAAAAAATAAATAATGACCTGTCTTAAGTCGGGCGCCCGACTTACGAAAAATAAAAATATGATCTTACGAAAAATAAAAATATGATGGCCTTTCGAAAAATAAAAATATGATGGCCTTTATCAGCCACCGTACAGATCCGTGTTTCAGTCTCTAAAATCCACGGCAAACCGCTGGGTGGGGAAAATCGTACGTGCATTTGTGACAGGCGATATCGGAAGCGATCTAATCGCCCACTGAGGAACAATGATTATTCCCGGAGAGAAATATAATTATACCCGAGGAATAAATGGTATTCTGACCGCATTGGAGCGCCATCTTCTCGCCAGCCACCGCAGACAAAAGGCGACATCGGTTTTGGTATTAGGGCCGTTTAGACGACAAGCCAAAAACACATTCACATTCGATCCGATTGAATCGACCTGCACCGGGTCTCATTTTCGTTTAGACGAGATTTGAATGTGGTCGTATGTGGTCCAATGCGGTCTAATGTGGATTCGGGTCCATTTTAAATCCACATTGGACCGCATTGGGTGGCGTTTACACGCAAGAGTTTTGCATCACAATAGGTTTTTTTCGCATTGGCGCATAGAGTGAGCATTCAGTGCCCTTTTCCCATTCATATTATAATAAGCACTATGATTGACAGGTGGCGGCGGCTAACACGTCACGAGAGGCCACGTGGGTTTCTACAGGGGCGCGCTGATCTTCTGTCAAGCCTGGCGCAATTGTCGTGGTTGTGTTTACATGTACGATCAGGAGTAACTGAAATACTGCTTTCGTCGGCTGGAGGGAATGGATGATGTACGGTCGGTAATAAACTCAGTTGATCGCGCATTCAGAAGTGCTCGCGCTATGCGCCTATTAATGCTCACAATGCCCTATTTGACAAAAGGCTTATGCTCCACTATTCAATTCTTATGCTCCACTATTGAATTCTTATGCGCCACCATTCAACTCTTATGCTCTTTACTTGCTTGGGAGTGCGCTTCTTGTGCCTTAATTATTGCTCACAATGCCCTAATGCTCGTTTTGACAAAAGGCTTATGCGCCACCATTGAATTCTTATGCTCTTTACTTGCTTCGGTGACAAAAGGATATGCGCTCAATCATTCATCCTT
This sequence comes from Notospermus geniculatus, assembly GCA_002633025.1. Classification (NCBI taxonomy): domain Eukaryota; kingdom Metazoa; phylum Nemertea; class Pilidiophora; order Heteronemertea; family Lineidae; genus Notospermus; species Notospermus geniculatus. The sequence goes on along the minus strand of NMRB01003788.1, from coordinate 4,144 downwards.
GTGCGGTAGTCTCGCGCGGCCAGACCCTCGGTCTACCAACCGAGGGTTTGGCCACAACGTCTGAAACTTTTGTCATGCTGCTTTGCGCACGACTGCCCCGTCAATGGCGAGATCATTCCCGCCCGGCGGCATCGGTCTTCGGAATAGGAGCAGTCAGCCGCGCATATTGCCGACAAAAATGGCAGCAAAGTTCTAGCGGGCCAATGTACAAGACATCTACGTGATTGCTGCACGATCGATAGTGACTGGGTCCGCCATAGATGTAGTGACCACCTGTCGGTCAACTCGCTGTCGGTGTAAAGGGAAAGAATGTCCCCACGAAAAACTGTCCCAGGAACAAAAGATCCCACTAGTATTACATTCTAATCTCTGGGGATTGATTTTCTATAATCATGCCGCTTATTCCGTCATTCAACAATAGAAGGGGACACTTTTTACAGGGAGACACTCTGTACCGTTACACCGGCTCCTATTGCAATCAGCCCAGCAGGTGGTCGCTGTCGGACCGAGCTCAACACAAAGCAATTATGTCCCGCCCGCATATCTTGGAATGAGGTTATAAGCCTGTCAATTGGGCAGCTAATCGTTCTGTGCACTGAATGGTGTCGCCTGCCCACTAATACCAGGTAGCCAATCGTACGCCTTCCCGTAAACAGGGGCTGGCCTAAAGGGCATGAGCAGAGGCACAGCACTCTTATGAAAAAAACCTACTGTTTCGAATCTGGGGAACCGCAGCAGTACTGTGTGGCTGGCTGCGCAAGACTACACACAGCATTGGGGATTCCCCAAGGGGATTCCCAAAACCTCGATGCAGGATATTGCTATAATATGTGGTTCTATGGTTCTATACACTACGCACGCCTGTAGATGAGGTTGCACTATTATTTCGGCCGAACTGGAGAGTGAGTAGCGGTGCATAGTGTGCGGCTTTAATTCTTACCTTGGTAATAATGATTTACTACCATGGTAGTATTTAATTCGTACCTAGGTAATAATGATTTACTACCATGGTAGTATTTAATTCTTACCTAGGTAATAATTCGTACTTCGGAAAACGGAAGCACGAATTCTTACCTAGGTAATAATTATTTACTACAATGGTAGTAAATCATTATTACCTAGGTAAGAATTAAATATTTACCTAGGTAAATCATTATTACCTAGGTAAGAATTAAATACTACCATGGTAGAAAATCATTATTACCTAGGTAATAATTAAATACTACCATGGTAGAAAATAATTACTAGCATGGTAGTAACTAATTACAGCATGATCGATTTATGGCAGGGACGTGGCTTGCGATAGGTAACCACTCCCAAGATGAGGAATGCCCTGACCCGCAGGTCTGGTGCCCCCCGTAGAGCGATCCGCAGGCCCACCGGCCGCAGCCGTGGCACTGGATCTACGTTGGTAAACTTTACCGCCAGATCTGCCAGAAGTGTCATGGCCGCCCACGGGCGGAACGGACGTACAGCAGGAGTCTCGGGAAGACATTGAAATATCTCACAAACCTTTGTAAGTACAGTGGTGTGAATTAATATTCGAACAGAGGGAATTCAGCTTTTCATTAAAGGCAAAATTTTTCGCTTCGGTATTCCAATATCTATATCAAAAGTATTTGAAGTCAGTCCTAGATATGCACTCCTCTAGTCTGATATGTTTTCGCTGAATTCAGATGCTGGATAACACGAGAGTGGTGAAAATATCGAAATTTGACATATTTCTTGAGATTTGCTATTATCAACATTTTGCCTGGATATTTTGTAGACTTTTTTTCTCTTGCAACAACATGTTGAATGGGGGTACCACCTGGCGCTGTTTGGATGCTGATATTGATTCGCAAATAGCAGAGATTCAACTTATCAATCTTGAGATTTCCCACGATTTTGATATTTGACATTATCAGTACGTCGGACAGACAACATGTTTCCGTAAAAGGATGAACAACCACAAGTCCAACATCAGATTAGGGAAAGAGGATGATCGTGACTACTCGACGCAAGGGCCCAACGCGCCGCGTAGCGGCCAACAGCGAAGCTAGCCAAAGACTTTTCACGGGTCAGTCAATAGAATTGGACTCATAGATGAAATGCGTCTAATGTTCAGATGGAATATACCGGACGGTTGGTTCACGTTTTTAGTGGCTGTGAACGTAGATGGGTACATTATGTAGCGATATGCTGACAGATTTGCTGGGGCCTTGCTCTGTGGATGTTGTAAAATGCGATTTTTGGAAGATTATTCTGATTTGTAACGTCATTTCTAATTAACATAAAAATATGTTGAGTAGCTGGGATATGTTTATAAACATTTATTGAGCAACCTCCGTCATGACGTGGCCGGCTGGCGCATCGGTAGAGCGTCCGGCTCTGAATCCGGGGCGCCGGGTTCGAGCCTTGCGATACGAATTTTTTTTCACGTGTCTGTTTCTCTGTTTATTTTTTTTTGCTGAAAACGTTTAGTCGCAGGATGAATATCTCCCCAGCCCTTCCATTTCCCTACAAATCTGCATTTGCTAATAAATACTTATAACCACAGATCCCTGTCAGCTGCCCTGCATTCAGAGAGACTTTTCACTAAAGTCTCTCTGAATGCAGGGCAGCTGACTACCATCCACATTCCCCTCCCAGTCACCAAAAATATCAACACCACAACTAACGTTCAAGACTACTGGATACTCTATGCCCACTTCAAGGTGCCAGGACATTCTGTCGAGGACCTGAGGTTCACCATACTCGAGACATGTCCAGATGAGACGACCATCCTTAGTACAGAGTTGAAATGGATGTGGACCCTTAAAACCATCACCCCCTCAGGTCTTAACACAAGATGCTGAGGTTCTGAGTCCCTAGTTTGGCAATCGTGTTCTTCTCGCTCTCTCCCCCTGGTAGGCCTATTTCTTTGTAGGTTTTCCAGTCGTGGAGGGCACGTGGCTCCCCGTCTGGTCTAGGCCTTGTTTTTCCCTCTCCCCCCCCCCTTTGCTCTATTCCTCCTCGCCCCATTCTTCTCATTGCTCAGTGATTTGCATTATCCATTGGTTTTTTCCTACAAATCTGGAAGTTGACTTCCTTTATTCTTTTACTTCGTGTTGACCTTCGTGCATCTTTTCGCTTTGTGCTTGTTATGTATTACACATGTCATATTTATTAAACCCTTTTCTTTCAGCTAAATCAGTTTCTCCTTAAGGGGGCGGTAGTGGAAACATACAGCGCCGTTTAAGTGCGGCGGTCGAAGGTTGAACCGTCTTATTTATGAATAACCATGTATTGTTAATAAAATTAGGCGTCAAGGACAAGCTGATCATGGTTCGTTGCCAAAACCTACACTCTTTCAAAAATATTGTCCAGCTCAATGCTTTTGTACACCCGGTGCGTCCGTGCGCATAGGCCTATTTTAATGACAATAAGGAGGTTACTTTAATAGCCCGCGTATTTCGAAAAGCGTAGGCGTGTTAAGGCCAAAATATGAAAATTTTGGGACGACTTTTCTCGTCCATCAGGCATCGCACTTCAGTGGTTTCTTTTCATTTGGCAGCAGTATATTTGTGCGCAGGGCGCGACGTTGAGATTTTTTCACTATTCAACAGGATTCGGGAGATATTCAAAAAGTTCATTTTTGACCAATTTTTGGCACAAATTACATAATTATCATTACTAAGAATTAGAATTTGCAAATTATCTCAACGTCGGCACCTGCATATATGTACTCCCCAACATTTTGTGGTAAAACGCCAGGTCCCAGTCGCCTTGTTGCGGAGAAATCCATGACGAAAAAGTCAAATGGGGGTCTCATTGTTTGCTTAATTAGCTGATTAATGAAAGATGTAAGCACATCGTTTTCAATTCAGATGTGTAGAACAAGAGTAGCAATTTCATAGAAATACATGAAATCGATGCTACCTTTTTGCTTGAAGAAAATATGAATTGTTTTCAGTCGCCATTTGCAGTGCGCTTCCTTATGGCTACCGCCCCTTTAATTACATCCACTCTCTTTATTAGGTCCAGCAACCATCCGTGGGGCTGGGACACTTTTCTTTCCTTAATTACATCCACTCTCTTAATTAGGTCCAGCAACCATCCGTGGTGCTTGGACACTATTCTTTCCTGAATTGCTCACTCATCCTGTCTACACAGGTGTTAGTTC
>NMRB01003787.1:0-32027 GCA_002633025.1 Notospermus geniculatus | reverse complement strand
TTTTTTGATCGACAGGAGTCACCCACTCCTGGCTCCTCTTCAACCACTCAGTGGTTGAAAAGGAGCAAAGCAAAAACCCAAGCTGGGATCTTGCTCTGTTCAGACCTTGCAAAAACATGTCTAATATCCAGTTCTTTGCCATCATTGGGCCAGCCATGGTTCTGCAGTGGATACCAGGTTCATGCCAGTTCTTTGCCATCCTTGGCCCAGCCATGGCAAGTCTGCCATTAGCAAGGCTGGGCCTGGCCTGGCACCACCTGGCTCTGGGCTGGCAAGCCCGGGCATTGGCTTGGCATGCCAACCTTGGCCCAGTCCAGGCATGACTTTTGTGCCAGGCTTGGGCCGAGGCTGGCCCAATGCCTTTGTGCTAGCTGGGGGTGTTTGACGTGACACTTGAGCTGGGGTCGGGAAATCCTGGTGCAGCACTGCTAACACCTTGCATTGCAAACTTGGTCAGTATAATTCCTCCAAGGTCCCACCGCCCAAGGAGTTCTTTGCCACTCACCGGGGCCGCTGAGCTATTAGGCATGACTGGAGCGTTCACTGGGGCAATCAGTCGCAGGCGCAGATCAAAGCGGGCGCACGCCCCGCCCCCTTTCGGCCAACAAATCCGTAAAATCGACCGTGAAATTCTGTTATTTGGAGCAAATCATTGAAATTCACCGGCGCAGATTCAATGTTTCTAGCCCCCAGTGCGCCCCATCTTCCGAAATCGTGGATCCGCCCCTGAGTCGGGTGGTCTTTGACTTCGGCGTGCGACAATTCCGTCTTGAGCGACGAAGCCTAAAGCTGGGCGCACATGGACGGCAAATCTCAATGCGGCAGGGGTGTTTTTAAAGTCGACTGGCCCAACGCTACTGGACTCGTCATTCAGCCGGGTCAGCCGACTTTGAAAACACCCCTACCGCATTGAGATTTGCCGTCCACTGCGCCTAGCTTTACTTCAGCCGCCGTACGACTCGTTTGAAAGGTTTTCCATGATACAGTATGTGCACACATCTACTGGGTCAAATAGGCAGGCCATAACGAACCTCTACCGATGGGAATACACCATTGTCAAAATATCCGAATACGAAAGACATGGGAAAATCTCTTCAATTAATGTTGTCAGTGTCAGTGGGGTCATCAAACCGTAAGAAAATGTCGATGGGAAAGAACAGGATGGTTACTTCCCTCACGATGTTTCCATTGTGATGAGAACTCGTGTTTGAATAACGACCACAGTCAACGATCTGAAGACCGATGTCCCAGGGACATCTTGGTTTTCATTCCTGCCTTCCCTTTACTTCGGTCTCAACAATTCGTGTTGGTCGGCTCGTCTGCACCAGAACTGTGTTTCATATTGCACGGAATCACTCGAACTTCAACATCATCCCAGGCAAAACAGGGAAGTCTGTTCTGCCTGACGAGCTGCATTCAAAGTCTTGGGTGTAGGCCTGGGTCTCGCACTACTTTGCATTTTGTCGGTGTATAGGACATAAGGACTTCTGACGTCTGGGAGGCAGCACGCGTGAACCTGATGACAAGCGTCTCGGCCTACTTTGCATTTTGTCGGTGCATAGGACATAAGGACTTGTGACGTCTGCGAGGCAGCACGCGTGAACCTGATGACAAGCATCTTCCTTCTGCGAACACTTCTGAAATACAACTTGCAGACGATGAGCACAGCTACACGTACTACGTCATTTAAAATTCGACATGGATTGAAAGACCAAGTGCGGTTTCTCTCGGACGGTTCTGTGTGAAATTGCTATGAACGTTCATCTGATGATATTAACAGTGTTTCGAAGACATTTCGGATAAAAACTCAATGAAATAGCAGACTGATTTCACTTCCTTGGATCTTGTTAGTATACCAACGTTACCTACATTCGCTTTACTGGGATGCCAACGGTGACGATTCTGCGTGAGGTTGCTATGCTCTGTCGTCTGCTGAGAACGTTCCGAAGACATTTTGGACAAAACATCGACGAAATAGCGGACTGATTTCACATTCCTTGGACCTTGTTACGCATTGTATCAGCATTCTTTACATTCGCCGGCTACTTCCTTCGACCCGACCAATGGTCGGCCGTCTGGTATACTGACCAAATCATTCCAGTGACACCCAATAACACTGACCGTAAACATTCGGTAGGATCATCGAAACTGGAATATCTAATGCGATACGAACTCAATAATAAGACTGCAACGTTACTTACATTCGCTTTACTGGGATACCAACGTTGACGATTCTGCGCCGTGAGGTTGCTTTGCTCTGTCGTCTGCTGAGAACGTTCCGAAGACATTTTGGACAAAACATCGACGAAATAGCGGACTGATTTCATTTCCTTGAACCTTACTCATTATATCAACATTCGTTACATTCACGGGCTACTTCCTTCGACCCGACCAATGGTCGGCAGTCTGGTATACTGACCAAATCAATCCAGTGACACGAACAGTAACACTGACCGTAAACACTGGGTAGGATCATCGAAACTGGAATACTGCGACGCGAACTCATCTTGTTAATAAGACTGCAACATGGCGAAATCTAAAGGATGTTGTAAGAAGTGGGGTGGTGCTATTGTTTACTTTCTCTTATGGCTGTTCCTGTGGTTAGCAAGCATTGCACTCTTGCTATGGAACGTGCAATGGCATCTGACGTCTGTCGCGGAAGAAATCATGGCTATAGTAATCACGATTGGACTTGCTATTCTTCTTGTCGACGTCATGGAGGGGATGGCGATGACAATTGTGACATTATGCATGCTGGGACGTCCTCGAAAGGAGACATACGGTGACGGAACCAAGCTCACAGTCATGCTGAACTATAATCTACTTGCTTATAGCAAAGAGGACATTGACGAATGCTATGAGAGGATGTACCAGTCATTCCTCGGGAATGTCTCAGAGAATGTCTCTGCTGTTTTGATCAGTGCCACCCCTAGCCCCAGCCTCAAACGATACGAGCTGGAATCCAGGGACAAATATCGCGAATTCCTGTATAACCGTTTACTTGCTGAGGGCAAGGCCTTCGTGAGGAATGAAACTGGCGAGATTGAGTTTGTCCGTCTGCTGAATCTGTGGAAAAGGGTGGAGAGCAAATATGGAAAGGAATACTTGAGGTTAAACCTGGAGAAATTCTGTCGCAAAATTAGCAACGAATTCATGTGCATTCATAGAGTGAGCAAGGTACTTCGTAAGTGTGGCCAGTACCAAGACTTATTGCTACTTAGCGATGGTTACAAGGATGCCTTTACCTACTGTGACAAAGATTTGTACGGTCCCTACGCTCGTACACAAGGCGAGCCGATGTTTTACGAAACGAAAGACGTTCGGAACATTCTGAACCGCAAGTTCGATTACACGATCACACTCGACATGGACACGCTGGTGCCGCCCGGAGCCGTCCTCTCTCTCATGAACATAGCCGTCGCGAAGCCTGATAAAGGGATCCTCCAACCTGCCCTCACGTCCGAAGTAACCATTTGGGACACGATTTACATGCACCTGGAAGACCTTCGCTACCAGCTCGGTGTGACGACGGCAAACGTCATGACGCGTGTGCTAGGCCAAGGCGGTTACTACGGAAAAGCAGTGATAAAGAACAGGATTTACATTGACAAGATCATCGGTCACCCAAAGGAGCTTCGGGAGATGATACCTGTGAACTTGTTGAGCCACGACACGTACGAGGGGGCTATACTGAAGCCCTGCTATGTGTCGAGTGTGTCCCTCGTCGAACGGCCCGTCTACAACTATCTTGCCTGGAACAGCCGCCTACGCCGCTGGAATCTTGGCGATCTTATCCTGTTAACGTTTTTCAACTCCTGCTACGGAAGTATCATTCGGGCATTCCAGAAATGTGCCCAGAAAAAGGTGTTCCACGTCAGACCTCGCATACCACTTAAGATGGACTTCGTGACTTCGTATGTCGCTCACAGTTCGATTCGTCCAATCTTCGTCAAGCCTTTCTGGTGCATCTTCATCATTATCTACACCGCAGCCCTTGGGACAAAGCTATACTACCCTTGGGTACCCATCGTCGTGGTTCTGCTGATCATAATCGTCTTCTCCAAGCTTCCCCTCCTACTCCGCTGCACCAAAGCGATTGCGTACATCATTCCTGAACTTTTGTCCTCCATGATTCAGTTCACGGCGGAGATTATCGTCGGCTGCGTCAGGGTCATCCGAGTTTCTCATGCATTGATTGGGGGTCAATCACATCAAGTTTGGATACCGCAGAGGTTCGTGGAGGCGGAGTTTGACACGGTGAACGTCTGGAAGATCTGGGTCTACAGCTGGAAGCACCTATGGGGATACTTTCTCTTTGGCCTCCTTCTACTTATCCTGATGATCGTCTTGGCTGTGTTGGGGATCATTGTCCCTCTCGTGTACATTTTCATCATATTCAACCTGTCTTGTGTTGCTGCGATTCCTCTGTACTGTTTCATCACGTCTCTACGAATATGCCCATGTTGCAAATCCAAGAAGGACAAATCATCGGATAAAGGTTCACCGTTCGCTACGTCGACCTTGGACAGTGGTTATATAGACGCGAAGGACAATGTTCAGTTGATAGATCCACACGATGACAAACGGCACAAGAAAGTCGATAAACTTGACCTGTATGATCATGATGGATACGTTAGGCCTTATGATGGATACATTAGGACTAATGAATATATCATAAATGGACCAGTTGGTGAGCGACACCCAACGGAAAGAATAGGACCAGATCTTGTTTATGAGGAGATAGGTGAAACCTATGATGATGTTGACGGCAGCCTCTATGAAATCGTTGAAGAAGCTGAGAACTTTGATTTTGATAGTTTGAACCGAAGGAAGAAGTACCAGCAGGACAGACTTTATGTCGAGGAGTTTACTGGGCAAGCCGTTGAGAAACAGAACCCGATTTATGACGGTTCGGTCGTGAATGAGTTCGTCGTGCTTGAGGAGAGGGCGCCGCCCCCTGTTCCAAAGCGACTGTATTATTCGAGTGGGACTGCGGGTCAGTATGAAAATGTGACTGTGACTGGGGGACGCTATCATGGACTAGAGAAGTATGAGAATAGAAGAGCGAGCCTAGAAGGTGCGACAGTAACTGAATTGAGGAAGGAAGCGGAGTTGCGTGATGCGTTGAAAAGTCTCGATACCGCCATCACAGAAACGAGGAAAGAGACAAGAGTTGAAACCGATGGGGTCTCAACACGGTACATCCGCAGCAAAAAAGCTCTCAAGAGCCCCGTGAATATCATCGACAAGAAGCTTTCTACCGTATCGTACTTCGCGGAGAGGGAACCGCGCGTGGTCAGTGGCACCCAGCAGGATGCGGATTTCAGTGAATACATTGGACTGACAACCGGTTCACCTCTTTCTGTGAGCACCAGGGCAAAAGAGGCCCATGCGAGCGAGTCCCATGCAACAGCATCCATACGCAGAACTGATACGGCTGACCTAAACCAAGTTGACGTAATCCAGAGGCAGACGACTTCTACTTACGAGTCCATTCCCCAGCAACCCCTGGTATCAAACGAAACCACACAATATGAAGTCCTTGGTGAACCTCGAGAGCAAGTGAAGAAGGAAGTTGCTGGCTATCTTGAGCGATACGCTCCACGGTTTTATCAGAGTCGAATGACTGCACGCGATACGTCAACCGACGGCAGTACCACCGTGCCTGTATCTCCTCTATCTCAAGAAACAAAGCTGGAGGTAACCCAAGAAAGTAAAGACTATCGCGATTATGATTCCTTGGACAGTACGGCGGCTCTGACTGACACCACCCCGGCAAAACCCTTCAGCTACGGGAAATTGGATGAAAGAGCCATCAGTGAGGGAACGCTTATTAACAACAGCTTGTACGAGAATTTATCAGAATGGCACAGAGCGATGGACAGAACGATGACAGAAATGCCAGTCAATCAAAGCAGAACAAGTCGTGTGGTGAAATCCGAGAGGTCAGCACCCGTTGATGTTGTGACAATTGTCAGCCCATCTCGGAACGATTCGCGGAGATCCAACGCTCATCAGTCGGTCAGATTCGAAAGAAGGGCAGAAGTTATCCAGGACGAACCGGCTGAGACCGAGTACATTCAGCGGGTTAACTTAGGGAATGACTCTTCAGTTAAGGAGGGCAGATTTGAGAGGGAATACTCGTCAGTGGTTACAGAGACTATGCCACAATTTGAACAAGAATCGGAGAAGAAATACAGTAGTGTAACAACTGAGGAGGTGGTCACGCCTGAACGACTGGTGCAGGTGAGGAGAGAACCTTCACTAACTACACAGGTCTCAGTTGAAAGGCCGACCTCGGTAGCGAGAAGAGTGGTCAGAAGGGTGTCTTCGCCAAGGAGGGTGGTCTCCATTAGAAGGTCGGATCCTGTCGAGATGACAGCATCAGTTGAACGGGAAGTTTCACCAGTACGCCAAGAGACTGAAGGGCCTGTCTCGCAACGCAGAAGTGTTCACGTTGAACGGGCATACTCGGCACGAAGCGGACGTGTAGACGGACCTGTCGAAGTCGTGAGAGCTGTTTCACCACGCCGGGTTGTCTCGAGGTCTGTTCGCGTGGAAGACGCCGAAAAAAGAGAACGTCCCCTCTCGCCATCCCGCAGAATGATTGCTACTGACGACAACGTCTGGACCGAGAGGTACGTCTCACCTGAGAGGGTTGTATCAGTTGAAAGAGCACCTTCAGAAAGAGAGGCGTCCACCAGAAGAGTCGTATCCGTCAAGCGAGCTGTCTCTCCTCAGCGGTTTGTCTCAATTAGGAGGAGGGATGAAGTGGATGACGTGGTGACAACGACCGAAGAGAAAACTGAGACTGCTACACAACTGGAATCAGCCAATGAGAGTGGTTTGGTTGTAACTGAGCGTTACGAAACTCCGAGGGAGTGGGTTTCCATTCGGAGGGCATCCCCTGAGCGGCTTGTATCGGCCGCAATTAAGAAGCGAGACCATGAAGAGAACGTGGTGAGAGTGGACGAAGAGAAAACGACTGCACAACTGGAGTCAAGTGATGAGAGTGATGGGGTGTACGCTGCCCCCGAGGAATTGGTTACAGTTCGGAGGGTAAGATCTGCGAGAGTGGCGTCCCCAGAGAGGCTTGTCTCGGTCAGGAGAGAAGCCTCGCCTCGCCGGATCGTCTCAATCAGAAGGGTTGTAAGGCCTGGGGATGCAGCTACCGATGTCACAGTAAAGAAGGCAACATCACCAGTTCCTGCTGATGGTGTCGTTTCAGGCGAACGAACTGTCGTTCTAACACGACAAGAGGTTGATTACGAGAATGACGTCGTTTTGACCGCACGGCCCTCCTCCCCAGCGAGGGCACCTGCGAGAGAGTCGTCGGATTCTGAGAGTGACGAATCTACATCAGACACAAATAGCTCCACACAGGAGGTGATACTGGTTAAAAGGGTCCAGTCACCGAGTGAAAACCAAGCCTACGTCGTTGACGAAGTTCTCAGTGAAAGGAAAACGACGGAAGAGAGCGACGTCGTTGATGTGACGGACAGCTCAGTGGAGTACAGGAAAGGTTTCAGCGCGGTGATCGTACACAGTGACGACGGGGCGGAAAGGGCCAAGGAAGGTGTGAAACTGGCCGCTGTGAAGGCGTACGAAGCCCCGCGACAACCCGTCGGTGCAGCGTGGAAACTGGGGCAGGAGAAGGATGCTGCCGTCAAGGAAAAGGACTGGAATGCAGAGACGGACTTCGAGTCTGGAAATGGTAACGTCTGGACTGAGTTTAGCAGTATCGCTGCCGATGAGGGACTGTTTAGTGACATCCCCGAAAATGAGAAAGAGAAATGGATGCTGAGATATGGGAAGCGAATGTCGAAGAAAGCGGCAAAGAGAGCAAAAAACAAACATTCTTAGATGGTTAGAAAACGTTTTGTATTACCGGCAACAAGGCTAGGGATCAAACGTGAACGTTAATATTTTAATATACGTAGTAAAATATACAAGTAGGTAGGGCCATGATAAAGAGTGCAATCCTATACATGTACATATTAACAGTATTAGCAATTTATATCTGTTTTAGGCCTATAGCCTACATGCCAGCTTTCGGATTGAGCGGCACGAGGAGACAGATGACGTGTACACAGGCCTACGCCTCCTTAAATGGAAATGGTCGCGTCAGTAAAAATTCATACATTTTTTATGGAATACATTCCATATCATCATCATCATCATCATTTCGCGGTCGTACATGTAGGTAATCCTGTTGACCCATAACTGTTATCAATAAGAGTAGTGCGCTGTTGTATATACATGTACATGTAGTTATCACTACTAATACATCCAGGACAGTTTGGCTGGCACGACCAATTCTTTAAGCAAGTATCAGGGCAGGTCTAAACCAGGGATCCACACCATTTCATTTTGGTATCAATTCTTAAGGGTCGAGCTTGATCCCTAAACTTAACACAATTTATCACTGAAATATAAATTGCTGCAAATATCACTGAAATATAAATTGCTGCAAATTGCTGCAAACAGCAATACTGGAAAGGAACCCAAACCATGCAACACGGAGACCAAAACCAAGTTACAAGGATTTCGAATCACACCAAGTTGTGGAAACGTCGCCAAATAGGGAGGTTCAGAAATCAAACGATCAACGTAAACGTTAACGCCAACGTTATTTTGTACCGAAAAGGCAATATAAAATCTGGGCCCAGTTTCACAAAGAATCTTAAGTCTAAAGTTTGACTTAAGTCATCATGTGACCAGGTTTCAGCAAATCAGATGGCTTCCTACGGTGGCCCATAGAGCTCATTGATGAAAAATATTTACATTTGCAATTTTTTTTTCAATTCGATAATTTTTTTCTTGGGGTTTGTAAAATTTTCAGAAGTTCCCACCGCGGTGATAATGTTTCCACCGCGGTGGAAACATTCCCACCGCGGTGGAAATCATTTTCACCGCGGTGAGAATGTTTCCACCGCGGTGGAAATGTTTTCACCGCGGTGGGAAGTTCTCACCGCGGTGAAAACGTTTCCACCGCGGTGGAAACATTCCCACCGCGGTGGAAATCATTTTCACCGCGGTGGTAATATTATCACCGCAGTGGAAATATTATCACCGCGGTGGGAACTTCTGAAAATTTTACAAACCCCAAGAAAAATTATCGAATTGAAAAAAAATTGCAAATGTAAATATTTTTCATCAATGAGCTCTATGGGCCACCGTAGCTTCCTTTCAGACTCAAGTTTTTTCTTAGACTTAAGATTCTTTGTGAAACTGGGCCCTGGTTTAATGTGTAGTGTGAAAACCAACGTTGTCGTAAAGCTTACGTTTATCGTTTGATTTCTAAACCTCCCTATAAATCACGCTGATTAATTGTAAACTTAACCTTTAAGGGTCGACAAGGCAACGGTGTTATCCTTGTCTTCCCTCTAAGTCATCATGACTCTTTCGTCTAAATTTATATTTCATTTGTAGGCCTACAGCGCTTAGAAAATTTCTTGTATGCCAAAGCCAGGCCTATACCGGTATCTCATTGTGAATGATAATAATGACAATGAAAAACACTTAATACATGTACATTGAACATGCCTTATGTATTTGTATTACATTTTGTATTACATTTTGTATTATTTCTGTTATTTTCTATACATGTATTTCTATTTCTATATAATTATACATGTATATAGAAATATTTCTATTTCTATATAATTATTTCTATATATTTTTCTATAGGTGTACATTTTCTTTCGTATTACATTTGTACATTTATTACATTTTCATCCCTTATGTACTGTTTAGAGTCTTTTGACAATAAAAATCTTTTCATTTCATTTCAATGTGTCCAATATGTTACAGTCGAGTGATATAAAAAAACTGTCTTGTGAGACCGATAGCGGTTGCGCAAGACTCTCACGCAGGCTATACGCGCGTGCATTTGATGATGAATTGTCAATAAAAAAAGTGATAATCATGGACATACAGTAAGACAAAAGAGAACCTGATGGGCCTAGCTAATTGACAAGACCATCCTTTACTAACCAGAAAGCCGACAACTTTTTCATTTCCAACCAACCATCGAGCTCCCAACCATTCATCAACATTGAGACACCCAAACATTCATCGACGGATATCAGTATTAAGGAGCAAGGTATTGGATCTCAAATGCAGAAGTAGACGGAGCCACCTAGCGGCAGTAATACGAACTACAAAAATGCATTCCAAAATGTACGTAGTTAATCGGGACAATTCGCCGACAACGTAGTTTGTCCCTGGGATGGAGAGTGGCGCGGTGGCGCCGGCTGTGGAGAAAAAGTGGCAATACCGTGCTCCTTTAAATTTTCCCAACAGACATTTGTAGGTCCACCCATTGTTTTGTGGCATTTTTAGGCCGAGATTGGTCGTTTCAATGGTACAAGTAAGTCGCATACGCTTCCAGTTGCACCCTAAAGGTGTTGAGGTCAAGTTATAGGCGCGGTCCAACAATTTCCTTCAATTTATTACTCACATTTCAGACAGACACTTAAAATATCTTGTTGCAAAGTGTCTGTGGCTCGTTCTCCAGATCATCAGACCGTCAGCCGACTGCAAGGATGGCGGGCTACGTGTGCTTGCTGGCTGTTGCGGCGACACTATTCGGTAAGAATATAGGCCTAAATTTTTCTCCCTCTGAAATTCTTAGCTGAAAGGTTCTGCAAAAGTGCTACTGAAACCATTTCTTTATACCAGAGAACATTTTTTAAAATTCTACATGTATGTTATTTTCAGTCTGCTGCGGAGCACATTCAACAGAACGAGGTAGGGAATTGGGTCTGTTTAAAGCATGGCGCACACTTGCGATTTTTCGTGCGATTTTTTAGGAGACCGACAGGAGATTTGCCATCCTCTTGCAACAGGTCCTCTAAAACGCGCTCCCCTACTCGCACGTCCGAGGCCCTGTTGAAATTGGCGCCTTTTCGCTGTGGAACTAGCGACAGAAAATCTGTCGCTGAATACAACCAATCACAGCGAAGCTTCTCTCCCGCCATGGTCACTCCCAAATATGGTGGTTTCAAACATTCCTCGATTCGCTGACAAACTCGCTGGATTTTTTAATATTCCTGAATTAACTTCGCGTAAAAATGGTTGTCATGGATTATCTAGATAATGGGTAAGTACCGACGGGTTCAAAACACGAAGGTATGATCCAGTTCATGTGTTTGGGGCAGCTATCATTCCGACAGCATGCATAAATTATGGAATGAGATGCATTGCTATGAGACTGGTACCCGGTAACTCGTAACACCAGATATATGTGCATACGTTACAGCACTAGGCGCGATGTCTGCCCATTACATCAAGTGGCGATCCCCCACTGCATTGCATGGTTTATTCGTGAATTACCAGTTGGCGAGTACACATGAGGGAACAGCCCTCTTCCTCACCGAAACGGGGTGGGTTTCCCCAGGGCATTGTAACGCGCTATGCAGAGTGGAAATGCCCTGGGTTCCCAGGATGGAGATTTGCAGGATTTGTCGCCCACTCTGCGGTAGATCGTTGCACCAAAGCGACCAGTCACTGTAGGTGCCCGATTTATCGAATCTCATCTCATATCTGATCGCAGAGTGTTTGCGGAAGATTGTTGCAAAGGACGATCTGAATGTTGCAAAGGACGATCTGAATGACCGGTTTCAATGGCCAAAGAATTACGATCGCATCAGGAGACCAAAAATTTAACATGTTTAATTTTCGGTCGCAAAGGCCGACTTTCATGCGGCTGTACCTTTTTTGCTATTCGTCCGTGTTGCACTGCATCAAGGACAAATTGACCCACACAATAGATAAACGTCGTCGTAGGGCCTAACCGGGCGCTTGCGAAACCTCCCTATTAACTGCCGGTAGGAGCCGGTAGCACTATCGGACTATCTGTGCGGTCGGCCCTGGGCTGCAAAAAAACCTCGCAATTTCATTTCGCAGTTTCATGTCAGCCTCTACAGAACTCTTCATGTTCCAGATAACTACAGTGTTCGTTTTGTCAAACACGGCGAATGGTGCCATGGCTCAAGGGCATTCAAAATCGGCGATTTTTACGGCTGCTTCGGTCGAGCAAGACGTAAGTATAAAACAAGAAAACGGCAATGACAGAAATACGTGATTTTCACCACAGGTTGCCATGGAAACCGTGATATTTCAAATTGCCCAATGATGCCAAAGTGGCATCAGACGGATTCTGGTACAGGGGACTTTTAAGTTACAGAAAATGCAAAAAATAGCGTCCGGACCCTTTGCAACCTTTCGTCAGAAAATCGGGAATAATGTTAAACGACGCGTATGTCACCAATATGGTGACATAAGCTAAGGTTACGGTTACACCGTGTTTTTCAGACACGGGTTTCTTGAAGCCCGGAAATTTATTAGTGTGACCGCAAAAAAACCCGGGGATTTTATGTAGTGTAACCACGGCTAATATTCGTATCATCCTTCAGGTTCTCACCATGCATCAATGCATCGGCCCAGGGGGCGTTTTCGACCTCAGTTCGGTAAGTGACGTAAGGATGTGATGTTCAAATTGGTGCACAAAAAATATTCTAAGAGCTCCCGTTGCCAATGCCTGTTTGTTGGCGAATGAGACAACAGAATCGTTATCAAACTAAAGGCGCTGCTCCACTTGACAGTTTTTTCGGAGAAGTTGGCTCTCTCTGGGCAACTCAACTGCGAGCAGTTGTTTGTGTCATTGGTCTCAGCGTAAGCCGACAGGACACAAACAATGGTGAATTGCCCATTGTGAGCCAACTTCTGCGAAAAAACTGTCAAGTGGAGTATTTATTTATATATTGTAGATAGTAGCGCAAGGGCCCGTCTCAAAATTGTTTTAATGCCAACAAAAGAGGAAGTGACTTCGTCTGGGGGAGGAGGTTCTCGATTTGGGGAAGCCCACTTCATCTTTTTTAAAAAAATTGGCATCACTCTTTTTTACAGGACAATGACTTTTTATATGCAGTCTTCAGAAAGGAACAAGGTTCTGGCTACATGGGCCTACTATTCTTTGTCATCTTTCCAAGCCTACCGTCCCTACATGGATGAAGCCAATGCCAAGTGACCACTTCATCTTTTCAAGGGGGGGGGGTCAGGGAAAAGATGAAGTCACTTCGTCTTTTTTGGCATCAATGTAATTTTGAGACGGCTCCTAAATAAACATCGTTTCGTCATTTCTCCTTTTCAGGCCCGCCCGGTTCGGGATACAGCCAAGCTGACTTCAAAAAAGGTTCGTATTTCAACCCTTGTCGCCTGTGTTAACCCCGATCTGGGCCCACATACCCTCATTAGGGTTGTAACCCTCACTACAGGGTTAGGGTGAGGGTTAAACCCTTGGTGGATCAAAATGTACCTACATGTAGGTATTAGTATGTACGTCTATAGGTGGATTTTGACCCACCAAGGGTTTAACCCTAACCTGTGGATTTACCATGTGGCCTCAGTTATGCGGGGATTAGTGTATGTATTCCTGGCATTAGGCCAGGGCCGACCGCACAGAAAGTCCGATGGTGCTACCAGTGCCTATCGGCAGTTAGTTACAGTGGTGTGAATTAATATTCGAACAGAGGGAATTCAGCAAAATTTGTCACTTCGGTATTCCAATATCTCAAAAGTATTTGAAGTCAGTCCTAGATAGGCACTCCTGTAGTCTGATATGTTTTCGCTGAATTCAGATGCTGGATATCACGAGAGTGGTGAAAATATCGACATTTGACATATTGGAAAATATCAGAGACATCAAACTTGAATCTCAGGTATATGAATATCAACTTCTGTTTCCAAACGCTGTCAGGTAATATCCCCATTCAACATGTTGTTGCAAGGGGAAAAAATTCCACAAAATATCCAGACAAAATGGTGATAACAGCAAATCTCAAGAAATGTCATATTTCGATATTTTCGCCATTCTCGTGATATGCAGTGTCTGAATTCAGCGAAAACATATCAGACTAGAGGAGTGCATTCTAGGACTGACTTCAAATACTTTTGATATAGAAATTGGATACAGAAGCGGCAAATTTTGCCTTTAATGAAAAGCTGAATTCCTTCTGTTCGAATATTAATTCACACCACTGTATACCGGTAACGCATTTTCCCATTTACTAAACCGCCGATAGGCACCGAATGCACTATCAGAGTTTCTGTTCGGTTGGCCCTGATCACAATCTGATGACTGTTCGACTTGTGCGATAGACCAATATTTGGACACACTTGTTTTACCTACATGTATTATTCCAGCTGTTACGGCGCTTCGGGCTCTCCGTAAGAAATATCGAAGAGCAATGGGTAAGTTATTCTGATGTCTTGAGTTGTATTTAGACGAGCCGATTTTGTCGTACGATTTTGTCGGCCGACAGAGACGTACGACAAAAACGCACCGTGTATACTAGACTTCCGAGTCGATTTTTTTGTCGGTGCGACATCGCGTGCAGAAGTCGGGTGTTCTATTTTCACCCGACATCGGCTGCTTGTCGTATGGACTGGGCCAATCAGGGAGCGAGATTAGATCACGTGTATGAAGGCTACCTAATGACACACGAGGTCCTAAGGGGCGCATGAATAAATCCGGGGAATAAAACGTCCCGTGTAAACAGATTAGCCGATCCCTACAAATCGGTACGACAAATCTGATACGACTCTGTCGTACGGCAAAATCGGCTCGTGTAAATAGGGCTTTAGTCTCAATACAAAATTTCAGATGCTTGGTCGTCACCATGGGAATTAAAAAGCGTCCAAAGACCTGTTTTGCACAAACTATTTCGCCAGAAATCATTATTAAACTTCATTACATGAGTTTGTTCAGTCATTGTTTTGGGAAACTGCATAATCTACCAACAGAATCCGAACCCGCACCGTGTGAAAGCGATCAGTCCATCCTGAACCCCCCCCTCCAGGAGGGTGGAGGTAGGTTTCCTCGAACCCGCACCGTGTAAAAAAGGCCTAATGAGAGCCAACTCGCACGTCGAGCAGTGGCTTTAGGGCGGACCCATACGCTGCTGTTACTCGGAGATAATGCCAGACATCCATGGACCCGAGAGTCCCCTTACTTTTTGCAGGCACGCACGGTCGTAACAGTCCTGAATGCAAGGCGATAAAAAAGGTAACGTAAAAATGTCAGATGTCACGTAAAAATGTCACAAATGTCACGTACATGACATACGGGAGGATCCAACTTACCTCGACGCGAGTCCATGTCATAAAAATTTTCTAATTCTATACATGTAAATACCGTAATATAGAGGGGTAGCATAATGGTACAGCTTGTATTATACATGTACATGTACCTAAGCTGTTCCATCTACCTATATATTACGATATGTTTTTAGAACTTTAAAAAAATTTATGACCTGGAGTCCCGTGCTGTTAGGCAGATCATAAGTTATAAATTCGCAGCGTACGGCTGCGTATTGAACAATTTTAATAAGGAACTCATGAGGACTTGATATATGCAAAAGTGTGACAGGGCCATATGCCAGTTGAGTACTCATCGTCTGCGTGCGTCTTGCTTTAGCTTGCAACAATTCCCTTCGTCGAAAAACACTATTGATTGTTTACACGTTGCATTTTAAGGAATTTTATGCCCTTAGAAAGTCGTGCAATGGTAGGTTGACTTAATGCTTTACTATTCTGTCCAGGAAGCAAAATAATACATAAGCTCTGTTCTCTCTCGATATTCAGTGGTTTTTTTAGCTCACCTGGATGAGCTTATATTCTAAAAACATTTACCGCGCTGTCGGTTGTCGTCATTAAGAATTGTCTCTAAGGGGCATATTTCTAAAGTATTGGAGCTAATGGCTGATATTCATAAAAGCTAGCAGATGCTTTTACTTTAAGGTTTGTTGTACATTTACATTGGACCTTGCTGTGCAAATCTTAAGTAAAAGCATTTGCTAACTTTTATGAATACCAGCCATTGACTCATAACTTCACACGCATGTACCCCAGAGACTAACTATACGTTGTCGGCGAATGGACCAGGGGTAGTCTCGCATTAAAAAATACGCAAAGAGAACATGGATCGGTCCACTGGTTACGATTCTATGCCAGTTTGAATGTGCAAGGGTGTGTGGTACAGGCCAATCTCGCCAAACGGCGAGATTAGTCCCGAAAGGGTTAAAGGATCACGGTGTGCGATCTCTTACCGGTATTTTGACTGCCGACGTAGAGGGAGCCGCCTAGCGGCAGCAATACAAACTAAAAAACCCATTACAAAATGTACGTAGTACATCGGGTCCAGTCGCCGACAACCTAGTTAGTCCCTGGGGTTGGACAGTGGCGCGCACGGCGATGGTGGCGCCGGTTGTAGAGAAAAAGTGGCAATATCGGCCTCCTTTAAGAATAACGCTAGCAATTGACAATGTACAATTATTTCTTTGATTTTAGCGATTCTTGCCAAAATAAGGGTATGTGAATTTTCATTTACGCCTCATTCCCTTGGTGAAGGCGTGTGAATGCACGTGTCTTTGCCAGTGAGTCGGCAGTGATTTTCACATGCGTGATTGAAAAAACACAACTTACGCACCTGGGACCATATTTACGAACCCTTCGCAACTTTGCGTGCACGCGCGCCTATTGTTTCGCTGCACATGCCCTATTGTTCACCATGTTCACTGACTGCCTAAAGCCAGTGACAGACTGGTGCGTGCGCGATGCGTCGTGCAGGCGTTCCGCCAATTAGATTCTTCGGTCGGTGTTTCGTTCCGTGTTATCGCCTCCCTGATTGGTTGAACGCTTTCCCGACGCGTTGCTTACGTGCCAGTCTGTCACCGCCTAATACCATGTTTACAATAACAGATTTGCATGCACACAAAGTTACGCAGGCTTCATGAATATGACCCCCGCATATAAAAAAACCTTGTGTAGAATCAGCGAAATTTAAGAATGAGTGCGGAAATTTCCGAACCAATCTTTGTAGATTTACTAGTTCCCGGATCAATGAGTTGGCCGAAATTTGTCTAAATAGCATATTTCTTCTTTGCATGTGAAGAAGCCAATGGGAGGTTCAGGCTCACGTAAGAATTAAGAAATATTTGTGTAGGCAATACCTTTTGTTCCATTTTGGTTCAATCGAACCAGTAATTGCAATAATTTAACCAGTACATGTACATGTAATGTGGTTGATTAGAACCAGTAATTCAGTTCACTATGAACCAGTAATGCGGTACAGTATAGTGATGCAATTCAACTTTAAGGATGGTCCATTCAATCTGAGGTCCCATGCACGTGCAATATTATTGCACAACCATTAGGATCAAAATGGGCAATATTATTTCCAATCTTTCTTCTATCCATCATGCCAGAAGCATGCCCCTATTTTGGACCCCATATTGCGCAATAATATTGATCCTGTATAGACCGCTAGGTCTTTCTCTCTTTAGGCTCACCTTATGGATCACGATACGGTAGGGGCAGGTCACCATATAGCCGTCCGCCGCGCGGGCGGCCCGCCGTCAATCCCATGTCAAGATACGGTGGTCATAGCAGATCGCGATATGGCCGGCAGCGGCGCGGTTACGGTTCGCCCATGTCAGGATCTGGCCGCAGCATGTACGGTGGAGGACGTAGAAGCCGAAGTACTTATGGTGAGTGCTTTATTTCGTATTTTCGTATATTCTGTCACTTTCATATACCGTCCTGTAAGGTATCCGCCACGGGTTACTGACGACTACGTGCGGCAGTAACCCAATGCATGCATTATGCACTGATCTTATCGTACTCGTACGTCGTCGTCAGTAATCCGTGGCGGATACCTATTATGTCGACCCAATTTGCCCCTACCCGGCTGTACACATGCATATTCTTATTCTACATTTTGTCCATGTCTAGATACATGTATTCTGCCACATGCCTGAAATGTATCACCCTCTTTTTTCCAACAAGTTTATGTCTTCTGCGATCATTTGCCTGTATATCTATACTTTCTGCTTCTTGCCTATACCTGTGCTAGTTTTGCCTTGGCCTAGCTGTATTCTCTTTTATTTGCCGTATTTTCTTATATTTTGCTTATACCGGTATACATGTACATGTATGTTGGCCACCAGGGGCCATATGCATAAAACATCTTAAGTGTAAAATTTCCCTTATCTTTTGTTTGGAACAATAGTTTAAGGGAAATTTTACACTTAAAATGTTTTATGCATACGGCCCTTGACCATTATGACGACAATGATTCAAGAAATATCGCACTTCAGGTTCGCATTATGGATCGAGAGACGGGTCACGGTCGAGACCAAGACATGGGGCAGTACGTTTCATGTTCGGTAAGTGTGTAAGGATGTGATGATCAAACTCTTCTTACACAAGAAATATTTTTCCATGAGCTAACACGAAACATGCGAATCGCTTTTGTTTGGGAGACATTGCGGCATGAAATAACAGCCGTGTTTACACCTATGCAATTTTTCCAGGCCCGGGTTCGAATTTAACCCGGATCCATTGAATTTTCTGTCCACACCTATTATTCGTCTTACGATACTGGACGCTGGCGATGCTATTTATCGACACACCACCCATTCAATTTTAGCAGACCGACACCTGTCGGTGGGCTCAGTAAACGTTTTAGCCCGGCATTTTTCTGTCCACACCTTTGGCCCCTTTTACACTACGTGTTTTCGACCGTGCTCGACCCGGGTCGAGCACGGCGCGGCAAAAATGGTGATAGTGTAAATGGGTTGGCACGGCACAACTGGGCTCGGCACGGCGCTACTTTCATCCGGGCCGAACCCCCCAACAGGAGGTGGGTTCGACCCGGGTCGAGCACGGTTCCGCTGGAAAACTGCACAGTCATGACAGTGTAAACACGCTACTGGGCTCGGCCCACTTGAATGACTCGCCTTTAGTGAAGTGCGCATGCTCATTTATCGGCCTTGAACTCAATGCGTCATTGCCGCGAATGATCATGGGCGCAGCCATATTGAAAATGACGGAGATTTCCTACCTCCACAGAAAGGAGAGCCGGCGCTTCAGATATTGGCGCGGTTATCATGGTGCAGTGTAAATGGGGTAAAATGCTCTTTCTGAGGCGGGCCTGGCCCGGGTCGAGCACGGCACGGTTTGTCCAGGCCAAAATTCTGCGTAGTGTAAAAGCAGCTTTAGAAATTGCCGGGCTAAAGTAATCCGGATCAGACCCGCCGAGCGAAAGCGGGCTAAATTAGTCCGGCAATTTTTAATCCGGATCCGATTTTCATACGTGTAAACGCAAAAAAGGCGGGTCAGAGCCGGGTCAGGACCGGCAATTTCCTCAGGTGTAAACACGGCTAATAAAAGAACCATCGCATGCATTGGGCGAATCACGTATAGTGTATACCCCACCCTTACAAAGGATTCATCCCCATGAAACCTTTGTTCGCCTGTTTGTTCGTGTCGGGTGCCATCCGATGTAAAGTCAGCCTAAATGTACAAACATACATTGTATTTTTGAAGATGGTTGGTACCACAAATGTCCCTCCTGCCAGTGCGTCTTTTAGCATATCATGTAAGACCGAGAGAGTTATGGTGCATCTTGAATTTTTAAATTTCCAATTCGCATCAACGAAGTGGAAACGAAAGATCAATTTCAAAGTTTAATACTCACCGTAACTCTATCGGTCTAACGCCGTATGCTAAAAGACGCTCTTGTAGCAGGCGATATTTGTGGTACCAACCACCTCCTGAAATAAATTACGTCATGGAAATGAAGTCCAATTTCGTATTTCGTAAGGCTACCTCAATTAATGGCTATTTGTTGGTGAATACCAAGATTTAGATCGTTTTGATGGAACTACATGTAAGTACATGTTAACATCGTTCACGGCCATTTCAGGCCCACCCGGTTCCGGATACAGCAAAGCTGACCTCAAACAAGGTTCGTATTTCAACCTTTGTCGTCTGTGTGTTGACCCAATCTCCGAAACATTATCGAACGCTCATTCTCAGTGCCGTTCATTCAATCGACGAGCCTGAAAAGAAGTTCCATCTTCAGTTGTATAATTTATTGGGTTCAAGATATTTTCTCAATGTGTAGAGTACCGTATATGCCGGTAGAACTGTCGAAAAATATTTAGACAGACTGAGGGCCGTATGCACGGGTCGGACTTTAGCCTAAAGTATAGCTGGCTTTCCATTCAGACACGCGATTTTCGAGCGTTTCCGCGCACGGAAACGCGCCAATGGAAAGCCACCCTAAGGCTAGGGATACACTGAACGCGATTTACCCATCGCGCGCGATTTTCGCACGAATCTCTTTTGTTTCGAAGGAATTGCGGCATGAAATAACAAAGAAACAACGCGCGCGATGGGTAAATCGCGTTCAGTGTATCCCTAGCCTTAGTAAGACTTTCTCTTTGCTTGATACATTGAGAAAAGTCAGACTTTAATGAAAGTTTGGCTGAAGTCCGACCCGTGCACGGCCCTCATTTAGTACCTGTACGTATTCCAGTGATGCACGCAAAGAGGGTCGCCAAGCAAAAAATGAAAAGCGCCGAACGTAAGTTATTTTACAGAATAATTGTAAGTGATCAGTAAGGTACTGTCGCACTAAAGTACATGTAGTTCTCAAAACGTCCTGTCCCGTCCTATAAAAAAATCATAGGCCTAAAACGGGCTAGAACGCGTAACGTTGGCCAAATAATGCCCTCAAAGTTCTGGAGCACCCTTCCCATCCGAGCCAATCCATGAAGTTCGTAAAAGTCTCTAAAAGGTTGCCACTGCGTCCATTCCGTTCGCACACAGTTTAAGCCGTTGAACGTACAGAGAACTACATGTAGCTCAGTGTGATGGGGGCATTAACTCGCCTCACCTTGGGAAGGCATTTCTCCGAGAGACCCGTTTCTCAGTGTGTTCTCCGTTAATGGCCAAAAAGACACGAAGTACATTTCAGAATACACGTTACATGTCCATATGTACAATCCCTGAACCTTACCAACAGAAGTCTGGGAATGCCGGTGGGTCCGGACTGGTTGACTGGTTCCCCACCAACACTGTATTTGTCTATGCTTCAATCCGTAATACATTAGCCATAGGCTGGGAGACGACACCAGTCATCCCACGGACCGGAATGCCCCGCATATTTCCTGAAATACAGTCATGCTTACCGGGCATTTGAATTTACAGGCACGCACGGACGTAACAGCGCTGAATACAACATGGCGAAAAAGGTACAATGTAGGCCTACTTTGAAGTGCCTTATTTCTCTTGACTACCATGCACCGTGGCGTGGTGGTCTTTTTTCAAAGCTGGAATCTCCAGTTTTTGTTCATGTAGTTCAGCTTTAACAGCTGGAACGTACATGTAAAGTCTGGCAACATCTATCTTCGACCTAATGGAATGCGGAAGTCATGTAATGTGACAGAGCTTTGCGGTTTATAATCATGCCTGTCGATCACTTGCGGTCGTTCCCCGATTGTTCGCGTTGTCCACCGGTCATTCAATAGCCGCGTGTGATTAAACGTCCGTGGAAAATCCAACGATCAATTTCCTAGCTTCCGCATTCCATTAGGTCAAAGATAGATGTTGCCAGACTTTACACATAATGTATTCAAGCTCTCATGATAAAACTAAGCATAAAGGAATCAACCATAAAGGTTTAACTGCGAACGATGAACTAACTGAGGGATACACTTCATGTGTTGCCACCAGATGTCTCTCACTGCCTGAATTTCGGCTTTACGTAATCATCTGGTTCTCACCAGTCTATCTGTCCTGACGGTCATCTAGCCTGGTTCGAATCCACCACATTTCCCGTTCCTGAGGTGGTGACAGCCTCAGCCAATCATCGGGGCGCGAAGGAAAATCGACGCGCCAATCAAAATCCGTGTTACAAATTTGAGCGTGAAGAGCAAAGAAAGTGTCCAACGGTGATTTGTTTCGCAAGTTCTGATTGGCTCGGAGGCGGGGTCATGTAGGGGTTAGGTTCATTAATAATTTATGCATTAACGGAAAGGACGACACGATTCGGACAAGGCTAAAGACGGAGTTCATACGGAGTCGATAGCCTTGTTTGGACAAGATGTACGTAATAGGCACGAGCTTCAACATTTTTTGTGGTGAAGGGGTGCATGAATCTGTCAACTTGATGCTTTGAATTTACATTTCTGAGGATAACGAGCTATTTTCAGCACAATTAGTGTTCCATGTGCAAATGTACGTTAGCCTATTCAAATGTACACACATGACCCTGCGCTCACATCGTTCGTGGGGTTCTCATTAATTCAGTCCTTTTGTATAATATGATCAGCTTATCGGGATTCAACGAAATTTGCAGAAAACATGCAGAAGGGTCTTGCCTGTGATATGGGAGAGTCAGAATGCAAATCTGTTGAGGTTTAAAGGGATACTGTCCACATTTATAAAATGCTAAATTTGTGAGTTGAACTTTTATGCTTGATTCCTTTATGCTATATTAAAGTCATGAAGAGCACACACCACCAAATCCTGATTTCGTGTCTGCCATGAGGCCGCCTTAAAGATAATGTGTCACGACTTCATTGTTTACATTCAATATTTGTAAACATTGATGTTTACATTATGTTATTTTGGACTTTTGGGACATGCCAACCAACCAAAATGAATACTTATGGAATCAACAGAATTTCTAGAGGGGCATGCCACCAACAAATTACTCATAAGACAAAGAGAGCCCGGACATCAACAAACAAAATGTAAATAAACAATGAATTTCGTGGCCCGCGAAAATACCCATGATACATTATCTTTAATTTGTCACTTTCCTCGAGTCGAGTATTGACTATAACACCTTGTATTTAAGGAATATGATGCCTGTATGAAATCGATGTATGGTAGGTGGACAACTGATTGTCATCTTTTTAAATTTTTCGCGGCGTGCTTTCTCCGGTGAAATTCTATCGAAACAGTACATGTAGCTAAGGTTACACTTGTTGACCCGTGTGTACGAAAATCCCGGCGAGAGGTCACACTACTACATTGTAGTTAAGTAGCCCGGCGACAGTTGCGCTGCATGCACTGCCTCTTCGGTCATTTCTGTATTGGCACAAATTGTTGGAGGCGCGAAAACGACGTCACTTAATGGCTGCGCCATCTGTAGCCGTGCGAAGAACTAACGTAAACACGGGGATTTCGAAAAGCACGGCGAGCTTGCCGTGCCTCAAAAACCCGTGTTTTTTAGACACGGGTTTCTCGAAGCCCGACAATTTATACGGGTGTGACCGCAAAAAACCCGGGGATTTTATGTAGTGTAACCACGGCTAGTATAAAGTTTTCTTGGGTAGCCTGTAATGTTCTTTCCAGCTTAAAAGTAGCCGAGGCAATTAACACTGCATAAATTGCTTTTTTTTCCAGCCATGATGGAGAAAATGAAGGTATGAATTTCAGGTCTAATTATCTATCTTAGTGAAGACATGTGAAAACACGCTTCATACATGTAGCTGCGAGTCGGCCATGATTTTTTGGCCTAGTCTATTACATGTACACAAATGTGTATATAGAAAATGCAAGGTGCAGTGAGAAAAACCCACTGAAATGTACCGGTATATACTTACTTAGCAAAATCAGTTAGGCCTAAATCATTGAAACTGAGGATACAGTCATGTAGACTACCGAAATATTATTTTCGGACTAGGTTTTTCAGTTCACGGATTTATAAAATGGCACTTAATACAGACACTGAATAACAGCATATTTCTTTTTGCATGAAAAGAGGCCAGTGGGAAGCTCACGTTCACGTAAGAATTAAGACAAGCTCAGATGCAGGCACTCCTTGGCCCGGTTGCACCAGTCATACTTAAAATTGAGTTTGAGGTTAACCGCAGCTGATGCGACCCCTCTTGCATAGGATGTTCAATGTTGTTGAGTATGACTTTGACCGTGAGAATAGCTGGTGCAACGCAGTTTGAGGTTGAGAATGACTTTTGAGGTTAGCTTGAGCACGAGGTCGACCTTAAGTATTTTCGTCCCATTTCGGTTCAATCTAATGGCCGCTCCACACGATTAAATTTTCCATCCGATTTTCTGAATATGCTCATTAGAGGCCTACATGCGGGTTTATACACTGAAGCCCCAATAGGCCCGGAATCCTCTGAATTCCAAAAAGTGAAAAATTGGATCGTGTGGAGCGGCCATATAACAAGAAGTGCAAAATTTAACCAGTAGATGTAATTCATTTAGAATCAGTAATGCGATTCACTTTGAACCAGCAGTAACGCGATACGGTGTAGTGGATGCAATTCGGTGTCTAAAGCCGTGTTTACCTGACATCCGTTATCCGTTATGCGATACGACGTTATCCGTCAAAGCATTGGCCCATGTACAGCGATCGACATGAAAACGGATAACGTCGTTCGTATAAAGGCCCGTTTACACTAGGCACCAAGTTGCAAGTTGCTGCAACTTGTTGCAAACTACCTGGGATGGTTTACACATAGAAAAATCGATACAACATCCAGCGTGATCGAGTTGCAACAAGTTGCATATCCGTTTACACATGCAACTTTTATGAAACTTTTTGGTCTCAATGAAGTTGCATATGAAAAGTTGCATGTGTAAACGGGCCTTTACGGATAACGGATGTCAGGTAAACACGGCTTAAAGGTGTTTTTCCTTTAGGCTCACCTTATGGTTCACGATACGGTAGCGGCCGCAGCAGGTCACGATATGGCCCGCCGCCGCCCGGTTACGGTCCGCCCATGCCAGGACACGGCCGAAGCAGGTATGGTGGCAGGCGGAGAGGCCAAAAAAATCCGGGTGAGTGCCTAAAGCCAAGTGCACATTTGCGACAAAACTCACTGCGTTAGGGGTGTTTTTAAAGTCGACTGACCCAACGCTGTCGACTCTCATTCAGCCGGGTCAGTCGATTTTAAAAAACACCCCTAACGCATTGAGTTTTGTTGCAAATTTGCGCCTGGCTTTTAGGGCCGTTTCCACTTCAACGAATTCCGCCGCGCTGTTTGCGGCGAACGGAGCAACTTTAACAAGCCAACGGCTTCCACTGCGGTTTGCCGTTGTAGGCCTACAATGTAGTTGTATTGGAACCCGTTGTAGTGGAATTCCGCTGCGGTTTGCGGCGCAGGAGCGGCTTTCACAGGGTTTTGGATAATTCTTCGATGGTTTAAAAATGCATGGCGTGTTAATTATCCCAATGCCTGTGAAAACCGCTCCGGCGCCGCAAACCGCAGCGGATTCTGTTGTAGTGGAAACAGGGCTTTAAGCCGGTGACAGACTGGCGCGTCCTGCAGGCGCTCTACCAATCAGATTCTTCGGTAGGTGTTTCGGTCCGTGTTACCGCCTCCCTGATTGGTTGAACGCTTCCCGACGCGCTGCTACGCGCCAGTCTGTCACCGTCTTTAGACTAGAATTCTTGACCATGCGTAACGATTCCGGCATTAGTGCTTTAGTAAAAAATTTAAAAATCCGCACAGAATCATTTCTCTTGATTTTGTTTCAGATGGCTATGTTCGTTTTGTCAAAGACCGCGCGTCGTGCAGAACTTCGATCGCAAAGTCATTCAAAATAGGCGATTTCTACGCTTGCCTCAGGCCTGCTCGAAGACACGCCAGTAGCAGGTCACGATATGGCCGACCGCGGCGCGGCCACGCCTCGCCCATGTCAAGATATGGCGGTCATAGCAGGTCACCATATGGCCGGCCGCGGCGCGGTTCTGGCTCGCCCATGTCAGGGTACGGCCGTGGCAGGTACAGTGGAGGAAGGAGAAACCGTGGAAATTCGGGTAAGTGTNCTGCCGTCAAGGAAAAGGGCTGGAATGCAGAGGCGGACTTCGAGTCTGGAAATGGTAATGTCTGGACTGAGTTTAGCAGTATCGCTGCCGATGAGGGACTGTTTAGTGACATCCCCGAAAATGAGAAAGAGAAATGGATGCTGAGATATGAGAAGCGAATGGCAAAGAAAGCGGCAAAGAGAGCAAAAAACAAACACTCTTAGATGGTTAGAAAACGTTTTGTATTACCGGCAACAAGGCTAGGGATCAAACTTGAACGTTAATATTTTGATATACGTAGTAAAATATACAAGTAGGTGGGGCCATGATAAAGAGTGCAATCCTATACATGTACATATTAGCAGTATTAGCAATTTATATCTGTTTTAGGCCTATAGCCTACATGCCAGCTTTCGGATTCAGCGGCATATGAGGCGCCATGTGGGAATTTAATTGTTTCCAAAATTATTTGGAAATAATGTCATAATAAATAATGTCATATTATGAGGCGCCATGTGGGAATTTAATTGTTTCCAAAATTATTTGGAAATAATGTCATTGTTTCAAACCATAAATGTACGTATTTTGACTTATTTCATCCAATAAAGTTATAAATAAAACCATGAAATTATTATTCAAACCAGAATTTATATTAAACATGGTTTCATTCCCATGAAACTTTCACAAATTCATGGTTTTGAAAACATAACTTACTTTCAAACCATGTTCAAACCAAGTTCATGCAATTTCATGGTTTGCAAACCATGAGAATGATATACAAAACCATAAAATCGGCAAAATTATTTGTTTTCAAATCGTAATACATGTAATGTGAACGCATCATGGATTGTAAACATTGCAAATTGCAAAAATCATGTTTTGCAAACCATAGTAATCCGCAAAAGCATGGTTTGGGAAACCATGATTAGTGCAAAACACATGGTTTGCAAACCATGGAAATCGTCACATCCATGGTATGCGTATAATTGTATGCGCAGTGGAACATACCGGTAGACTGGTCTCTGCCCTCCTTTCGTTCCGTTCCGCTGCACTCGACCAGTAGACAGCGGGCAGAGGATCAGTCAATTGTTCCACTGCGCATACAATTATACGCATACCATGGATTTGACTATTTCCATGGTTTGTAAACCATGAGTTTTGCTGTAATCATGGGATCGAAAACAATGCTTTTGTGGATTATCATGGTTTGCAAACCATGATTTTTGCAATGTTCATTGTTTACAATCAATGAAGGATTTGATATTCATGGTTTGAATTATATTTTCAAAACCATGAATTTGTCTAAGTTTCATTGAATGAAACCATATGTTTAGTCTAATTCATGGTTTGAAAAATAATTCCATGGTTTAGTTATACTTTTATTGGATGAAATAAGTCAAAATACGTACATTTATGGTTTGAAACAATGATATTATTTCAAATAATTTTGGTAAACAATTAAATTCCCACATGGCGCCTCATAGCGGCACGAGGAGACAGATGACGTGTACACAGGCCTACGCCTCCTTAAATGGAAATGGTCGCGTCAGTAAAAATTCATATATTTTTTTATGGAATACATTCCATATCATCATCATCATCATTTCGCGGTCGTAGGTAATTCTGTTGACCCATAACTGTTATCAATAAGAGTAGTGCGCTGTTGTATATACATAGTTATCACTACTAATACATCCAAGACAGTTTGGCTGGCACGACCAATTCTTTAAGCAAGTATCAGGACAGGTCTAAACCAGGGATCGACACCATTTCATTTTGGTATCAATTCTTAAGGGTCGAGCTTGATCCCTAAACTTAACACAATTTATCACTGAAATATAAATTGCTGCAAATATCACTGAAATATAAATTGCTGCAAATTGCTGCAAACAGCAATACTGGAAAGGAACCAAAACCATGCAACACGGAGACCCAAACCAAGTTACAAGGATTTCGAATCACACCAAGTTGTGGAAACGTCGTCAAATAGGGAGGTTCAGAAATCAAACGATAAACGTAAACGTTAACGCCAACGTTATTTTGTACCGAAAATGCAATATAAAATCTGGTTAATGTGTAGTATGAAAACCAACGTTGGCGTAAAGCTTACGTTTATCGTTTGATTTCTAAACCTCCCTATAAATCACGCTAATTAATTGTAAACTTAACCTTTAAGGGTCGACAAGGCAACGGTGTTATCCTTGTCTTCCCTCTAAGTCATCATGACTCTTTCGTCTAAATTTATATTTCATTTGTAGGCCTACAGCGCTTAGAAAATTTCTTGTATGCCAAAGCCAGGGCTTTACCGGTATCTCATTGTGTATGATAATAATGATAATGAAAAATACTTAATACATGTACATTGAACATGCCTTTGTATTACATTTTGTATTACATTTTGTATTATTTCTGTTATTGTCTATACATGTATTTCTATTTCTATATAATTATACATGTATATAGAAATAT
The DNA here is from genome assembly GCA_002633025.1 of Notospermus geniculatus. Classification (NCBI taxonomy): domain Eukaryota; kingdom Metazoa; phylum Nemertea; class Pilidiophora; order Heteronemertea; family Lineidae; genus Notospermus; species Notospermus geniculatus. The sequence goes on along the minus strand of NMRB01003787.1, from coordinate 3,922 downwards.
TTCTATTTCTATATAATTATTTTTATATATTTTTCTATACATGTAGGTGTACATTTTCTTTCGTATTACATTTGTACATTTACATATTACATTTTCATGCCTTATGTACTGTTTAGAGTCTTTTGACAATAAAAATCTTTTCATTTCATTTCAAGGTGTCCAATACGTTATCAGTCGAGTGATATGAAAACTGTCTTGTGAGACCGATAGCGGTTGCGCAAGACTCTCACGCAGGCTATGCACGCGTGCATTTTGGTGATGAAGTGTCAATAATACATGTAAGAAAAGTGAAAATCATGGATATACAGTAAGTCAAAAGAGAACCTGATGGGCCTAGCTAATTGACAAGACCATCCTTTACAAACCAGAAAGACGCCAACTTTTTCATTTCCAACCAACCATCGACGACCTGTCAACCATTCATCAACATTGAGACACCCAAACATTCATCGACGGATATCAGTATTAAAGGAGCAAGGTATTGGATCTCAAATGCAGAAGTAGACGGAGCCACCTAGCGGCAGTAATACGAACTACAAAAATGCATTACAAAATGTACGTAGTAAATCGGGTCAATTCGCCGGCAACGTAGTTAGTCCCTGGGTTGGAGAGTGGCACGGTGGCGCTGGCCCTCGGGAAAAAGTGGCAATACCGTGCTCCTTTAAATTTTTCCCAACAGTTATTTGTAGGTCCACCCATTGGTTTGTGGACTCGGGCATTTTTAGGCCGAGATTGGTCGATTCAATGGTACAAGTAAGTCGCATACGCTTCCAGTTGCGCCCTGAAGGTGTTCAGGTAAAGTTATAGGCGCGGTCCGGCAATCCTTCAATTTATTACTCACATTTCAGACAGACACTTAAAATATCTTGTTGCAAAGTGTCTGTGGCTGGTTCTCCACATCATCAGACCGTCAGCCGACTGCAAGGATGGCGGGCTACGTGTGCTTGCTGGCTGTTGCGGCGACACTATTCGGTAAGAATATAGGCCTAAATTTTTCTCCCTCTGAAATTCTTAGCTGAAATGTTCTGCAAAAGTGCTACTGAAACCATTTCTTTATACCAGAGAACATTTTTTAAAATTCTACATGTATGTTATTTTCAGTCTGCTGCGGAGCACATTCAACAGAACGAGGTAGGGAATTGGGTCTGTTTAAAGCATGGCGCACACTTGCGATTTTTCGTGCGATTTTTTAGGAGACTGCCCTTCCGACAGGAGATTTGCAGGATTTGTCGCCTACTCTGCGGCAGATCGTTGCACCAAAGCGACCAGTCACTGTGTGCCCGATTTATCGAATCTCATCTCATATCTGATCGCAGAGTGTTTGCGGAAGATTGTTGCAAAGGACGATCTGAATGACCGGTTTCAATGGCCAAAGAATTACGACCGCATCAGGAGACCAACAATTTAACATGTTTAATTTTCGGTCGCAAAGGCCGACTTCCATGTACTTTGCAACTAGTCGACCGATACAAAAACGATGAAACTTTCGTCCGCAAACGATTCCGGTGCGATGCCACAACAGTAGGCGACTTGGTCGCTTCTGGATGTGGTTAGTCGTTTGAATCTTGAATTTATAAATCTCCACTTCGTATCTACGAAGTGGAACCGAAAGATAAATTTCAACGTTTAATATACATGTACACCATAACTCTTTCGGTTTAAGGTAATACGCTAAAAGACGCTCTTGCAGCAGGCGATATTTGCCGTACCAACATCTCCTGAAATACATTTATACGTCATGGAAATGAAGTCTAATCTGCCGATTAACTACATGTATACTGTCCTGGGCCGACCGCACAGAAAATCCGATAGTGCTAAACGGCGCCTATCGGGAGTTATTTAAGTGATGGGAAATGCGTTAACTAACTGCCGGTAGTAGGAGCCGGTAGCACTATCGGACTTTCTGTGCGGTCGGCCCTGGGCTGCAAAAAAACTCGCAGTTTCATTTCGCAGTTTCATGTCAGCCTGTACAGAACTCTTCATGTTCCAGATAACTACAATGTTCGTTTTGTCAAACACGGCGAATGGTGCCATGGCTCAAGGGCATTCAAAATCGGCGATTTTTACGGCTGCTTCGGTCGAGCAAGACGTAAGTATAAAACAAGAAAACGGCAATGACAGAAATACGTGATTTTCACCACTGGTTGCCATGGAAACCGTGATATTTCAAATTGCCCAATGATGCCAAAGTGGCATCAGACGGATTCTGGTACAGGGGACTTTTAAGTTATAGAAAATGCAAAAAATAGCGTCCGGACCCTATTGCAACCTTTCGTCAGAAAATCGGGACTGATGTTAAACGACGCGTATGTCACCAATATGGTGACATAAGCTAAGGTTACGGTTACACCGTGTTTTTCAGACACGGGTTTCTTGAAGCCCGGAAATTCATTAGTGTGACCGCAAAAAAACCCGGGGATTTTATGTAGTGTAACCACGACTGCTAATATTCGTATCATCCTTCAGGTTCTCACCATGCATCAATGCATCGGCCCAGGGGGCGTTTTCGACCTCAGTTCGGTAAGTGACGTAAGGATGTGATGTTCAAATTGGTGCACAAAAAATATTCTAAGAGCTCCCGTTGCCAATGACTGTTTGTTGGCGAATGAGACAACAGAATCGTTATCAAACTAAAGGCGCTGCTCCACTTGACAGTTTTTTCGGAGAAGTTGGCTCTCTCTGGGCAACTCAACTGCGAGCAGTTGTTTGTGTCATTGGTCTCAGCGTAAGCCGACAGGACACAAACAATGGTGAATTGCCCATTATGAGCCAACTTCTGCGAAAAAACTGTCAAGTGGAGTATTTATTTATATATATATAAGTAGCTTTATTCATGTAACTAGCATGGTACCCGTCCTACGGACGGGTAGATGTGGCATCTATACTATAGCTCAAGTCGCTGATTTTGTGGAATACCTGTTCACTGATCGGGAACTCAAGCCAGGCTCTATTTCTGGTTATAAAGCAGCCATTTCTGCAGTTCATCAAGGTTGGGATGGGGCACCAGTTTACTGCGACACGCTGTACAATGCCTACGCCCCTACCCATGCATGACGTCATGACGCCCTGCCCTGTACACACACACATGTCATGTAATGAACCACACTTTACAATACATGGCTAGAGTGTCCAATTATGCTCTCAAATGCTGGGAAATGGCGTAGGCCTAAAAGCACTCTTATGTTCTAAAATTTCCCCGGGGGAGCCCCCGGACCCCCGTCGATATTTCGGCGCTCGCTGCTAAAAACAACTGCTGGGCCTAGGCCAACGGTCCGCTAAAATTGCATCCCCACTGCAGGACGTTCCTACGGTCCTGTTAGAAAGCGCAGTCACTTAGAAGAAGTCGTATTCGAGGAATCATGACATTCTGGCCAGTGAATTCACCACTCACAATGGTATCCCCAATCACAAATCGGTGGGACAGCTGCAGTTCAGAGGCGTGTGACAACATGACGTCACATAAACCCAGGTTTCCGTGGCGATGACCTATGCTTTCGTCGATTCGTCACTGTTTCGAGTGCTGGGGAAACCCCGCCCATGACGTCACGGGATACCCGGTCCCATGGTATCGCCAATCAGCGTCGTCCAAATCAACATCCTCATAGTCCTACGTCACAAATGAGCCCGTCATCGACGCGTATGACGTCAGTCATTCAGTGTAGACCGGCCACAACGTCACATTCCGTTGGGACATGACGACGTCCAATCTGGTCCCGCGAGATTTCATTCGAGACTTGGATTTGATGAATGACGTCATAACGTCAGGCTCGGGTCTGTTTCAGAGTGGACGACGTCATCACTGAATGCATGACGTCATACGTGTCGACGACGGGCTGATTTGTGACGTATGAGGAAGCTGATAAGGCCGACGCTGATTGGCGTCACCATGGGAACTGGTATCCCGTGACGTCACGGACGGGGG
>NMRB01003786.1:40010-52844 GCA_002633025.1 Notospermus geniculatus | reverse complement strand
TTGAAATGATCCCAGGGGTACCGCAGAACAATGGAGTTGCTATGCTGTTGCTAGGGATTATATAATTGGATAATGACTGGTACCATGACGTAGCTTATCCTCGCCATTATCATCCTACAAGGTTTGGTTAAATTCTGTGCAGAAATAGTGAAATGATTCCAGGAACATTGCAGAACAATGGGGTTGCTATGCTGTTGCTAGGGATTACATAACAGACTGATGGGTGGTACCAGAAGGTCCCCTAGCCCCACCACTATTACCATACCAATTTTGGTTGAAATCCATGCAGTAATACTGAAATGATCCCAGCCATACCACAGAACATCTTATTTCCTCGGCCCCTTTCACAATAAGAATATTAATTGGTAACCAAAGTACATGGTAAATACTTTATGCCATGGTAACATGTTGACTAGAATGGTAACCAAGTACATGTAAATACTTTACGCCACGGTAACATGACTAGAATGGAAAAGTATTGCAAATGGCATTGAGACCACATTGCATAAAATCTTTAAAGACATTTGTGACCCACTGCAGAAAAAAATCCACGGGTGAACTAAGAATGAATATCACAGCACTGACACGACAACATTTAACAGATCACAGATATTAAGAGCAATGCCCGACAGAGAAAAGGACCACTCAGCTGCATGTATTGCCAAAAGATGGCAGCAAAGTTCTAGCGGACCAACACACAGGAAAATCCACGTGACTGGTGCTCGATCAAGAATTGAATGAATCGGTCGCTATGTGCATTAAATTGGGCCATGGTGACACCTATTGGTCAACCCGCTGACAGTTTACACACTGCATTACAAACCTAGTAGAAACACTTGTTGTATTGCCTGTACACATGCTTTTCAATAAGGGCAGGCAGAACATGGTTGTGATAGAAATCACTCAATTTCAGGACCATATTGTTTATGAAGTCGCTATCTTTTTCCACTTCAATTACCTTGAAATCCCTCAAAGTGAACACACAGAAGTAGCACTTGGTTCGTTTAGAACACAATAGCTGTCCTTGGACCTGATAGAAGTAATCGCTTCCCCTTCTTAGTGAAAGTTCACCATTGGCACACTTCAAATATGGCACAGTTATTTCAGAAATAACTTTGTCTTTTGAGCTAAATGGACATTTCACCTCCACAGTACAATCCTGACGAAAGAGTCTATCTGGGGTGGCACCTAAGAATGGATATCCCTGTGATACAAACAAACCACACGGTTGAGATGGGCCATGGGTTGCTTCAAAATGTTCAACTGCAACAGGTTCATATCTGCGTCCGTGCTCTGTTGCGTTTGAATGGAACTTGGCAGGTTCAATGAGCTGGGTAACCAATTTCGTTATATCCCTTCTGTCTGTCAATTTCGACACAGTCCCAAAGTTGGATGCTGTTATTCGACAAACACGTTCAATCTCCCATCTTTTACATGATGCCTGACTCCTTGTAGCTTGCTCAATTTCCACCACGTTCGCTTCAGAAATGTTGTGAATCTGAAAAACCAATTTGATAAGTACCATATTTCATGCTTACATACAGGTGCGGATCCAAGGGGGGGGGGCAAAGCCGGCCCGTGCCCCCTCTATTTTGTGGAAAATCTTTAAAATTGACCGGGAAATTTTGAAATTTTGAAAAGATGTTAAAATTTGACCGAGGTTTTCCACGATGTGCGCTGGCTGTGCCCCCTCTTTCCCATGATTCTGGATCCGCCCCTGCATGAGTAATGTAAGGTAGGCCTACAAGTAATCCGCTGATGACAGAGATGCTACGATAAACCTTTGCTTACCCTAAACAGGTATCTGAAGGTGTATGCACAATAACAAGCATGCAACAGAGAAAGAATCATGGACATGTTACTACATAGGTGCTACACTGATGAGTTAAAAACGAACCTTTGACTCCGACATGAACGCTTCTTCTGCTGACCATCCATAATCATGGTCTTTGAATACACCTATCAAGTTGCCAGGAGGATACAGCTGAAGCAATGGCATGGGTTTTTGTCAATGCAGGGCCTACAAATAAAATTTCATGTTAAAATCTTGTGATATTCAGTAAAACAAATGATTGCTATATCAAGGTATGCAAATGAGTATTAGGTGCAAAAACTGCTCCATGGGCAATAAAAACACTCTGACTGCCTACACACCTGAAAGTTTAGGATACTGTTTCTGAAAAACGCAGGGTAACTTGGCTGATTCCTGAAGTTCAAGGGTCTCGGATCATAGACAAGCTTTTGCTTCCGAATTAGCTGCAAACTGGAAGATTGCAACGGTGTTCCCTTGTGCTTCTTGGCTTGGTGGAATGTTTGAAGAGTCTGAATAATAATATTTTATTGGTACACTTAACTTGTATGTAAATAAAAAAAGTCACCTATGAGCGACACAGGACTGGTCTTTTTTACTTCAGCAGGGTCAAATATACTTATTTACAGGCTTCATGTTCTTATGCAGACACAAATCCATCTAGTCAATGTCTGCTGAATTCTAATATTACCTGAGTGCAAGTTTGTTCTGTCATGATGTTCCCATCTTTGCCAAAGCAGTGTACTCCAAACATGGTAGTAGCTACATGTTTGCAGTGTGCTGCAGGTCCCTGACCTACAGCACAATATTCACATTGTGCTTCCTGTATGACTGCCGAGTTGTCGATCGTGAAGTCCACCTTGTAGGAAACATTTTTCCTCATTTCCGCCCACACAGAGGCAGAAAATGCTACCATATTCACACCAATTGAACACCTCACATATCGGACAAATCTGAAAATAAAGCACATGACACAATAAATAATTCAATCAGATTCCTCATTTATACTTGAGTTTGACACACTTTATACATGTGTAGATACTATCCTGTAATTAACAACATGCCTCAGTCACATTATGATCAGAGTTTGAATCAGAACCAGAGAATGTCCATGTACCTTTCGTGGTACATTGTATAAATCTTTGCACTTGTCATCAAAGGATTTATTATTGATGGCGAAGTACTGGTGGATGCGTGACATCTTCAGTTTTGGCAAGTCCATGTCCTCATGCAGATCCTTGTATGTTGATGGGTCAGGTAGAATGATGTTGAATTCTGGTTCCGGGACTTCATTCCTCTTGACACCCATCTGGTCAAGATTTTCCAATCTATAATTAAAAGGACAGACAATGAACAGCATACCATAGGCCTAGCCTGGTTTCAACTAGGCCAAAAGGGCCCTAGGCCTAATCTTCAGGGGTAGCGAGCATAAAGGAGTCGTAACCCTACGTCAGACCTAAGCCAGCATTACACTGACATGGCCTAGCCTATGGTACGTCAGGCCTCCTAGGCCCGTAGGCATCCGCCCGGGTATGCATAAACATGATAAAGCTGAAGGCGGAATAAGCTTATTCCAGGTGAGGTCATGAGGTATAACTTCACTTCATAACATTAAGACGTTATAGGCCATATATTCAAAGCAGACTTAATCAGTTTTTTTGCCACCACTAGGCCTAGGCCTAGGCCTAGGGCCTAGGCCCAAGTTTGAGTAGGTGGCGTACTTCATGTCCTTGTCCTCGAGAGGCAGGCCCACCAGCACCAAACGTGCCAAACAAAACTAAAAGGCAGCGACTCTTAGTCTCTGCTACCACATTTTCTTTTGACATTGTCATTGTCACATGACATCATGTGGCCTAGTGCATGAGTGCTCCTTCTGAATGATTGCATGATGCTCCTCTTAGTAAAATGCTTTTAGGCCCTAGAGGAAATTTCGGCATTCTTTTGGTGCGGAGTGAAAAGTACCGTAGGCCTATATCCGCGTAGGCCTAAGCCTAGGCCTACATCAAATGTACAGCATGTATGTAGGCTACACTACAGTGCATGCACTACAGCAGCATGTCGTCATGTTTCTTGCGGCTGGCTGCCGTCCCAGCGTCCGAGCTCGGACTCGGTCAGGTTCAGTCGTCATACCTCTCCACCAAATCCGATTTTCGCCCAGTTATTGTCTTCACCCTGTTCTTTAACTCCTCCTTTAACTTCCCAATGTTCCATGACCCATAATTTGTGTCGGCCATGGCGTAAATACGGTATATTTAAGCACGGAATGAGGGTGCGTTCATGGCATTTCCATTGTTTACTGCTGTCACTTCCGGGTCAATCGATATGCGCGCCACCTAGGCGGTTTAGTTCCGCGGGTATCCCAATGCTTAACCTGGTGATCTTGTCTTACAAACCCAAGCAAGATTTTCTATCTGATGAAGCTAATGCTCACCAGACAAAGCTTCTGCCAGTTCTTATAGGGAGTTGCTTGTTCTATGAAGCAAAAGCGAAATTTTATAAATACCTCTTCAAGAAAAAGCCCAGAAAAAGCAAATGCTATAGTTTTTATGAATTCGGCCCATTGAATTATAGAAGCATATTGCCCTTTGGTGAATTAAGAGGTAGAATGATTTACAGTATCACAAGAATCATTTCACTGAGGGTGCTTGCGGTAGGCCTATGTCTGCAACGTCATTTCTCCCAATCTTATGCTATAAGAAGGGCATAGGAAAATTTTACGATTCAGCTACATGTATTCATGAGAATTAGACTCTCTCTAAAGCTAGGAATCCACTGCTGATTTTCTGCCTTGCGACTCGCTTTGCAACCTGCGATTGAATACGATCGCAAAGAACTGACACCGTCGCCGACTGAAATTGACCACATCTTCGCCACTGGTGGAAATCACGTCTGGCGAGTCCGCAGTTGCAAAGCAAGTCGCAACACAAAATCAGCTTGGAAATCAATGGTGGATTCCTAGCTTAAGGCATCCTAGGATCCACCACGTCTCTTTCATAAGCTCTTCCTGTCAACGAAGCGGAAACCAGGGGGCACTTTGTCCCGGTCTCACTCCACAAACGCCCACATCCTGGACAATGGTACCATTCGTCACTTCCGGGAAAGGTCATGCCGGCGTTCACGACTGATGGGTATAAACTCTGCGAAGAGAAGTTTCCTTTGATTTCAAAGCTGTCAAATGTTGTAGTCGCATCCGGAGAAATCACTCCACACGAATCCCTTTTCTTAGTCGGACATTTCATTACTGTGCAGACCTGCATGAACAATTTGTGTTCCAAGTTGAGTACGTTGGCCTCGTTTATCTCTTCCTCTTTCAGCACACAGTGGCGGCTGCCAACACCAAACGCATAAAGCTCATCATTTGGGTTGGATCGGATTTTGTAGGAAAGTGTGCAGCACAAGCCACCTTCACAAACGGTAATGTTATCATGGTCTTTGACCAGCGGGGTAAATTTCGTCGGCATCCCCAAATAGCGACCATAAAACGTGTCCTCTGGTTCTGGCCGTATTGTGTATTTTTGTACAGGGTCTGATGCCATCGTACACATGTGACAGTTGTGAAATGTTTCTGTCTTCGGGCCACTGACGGGTACTTTAGCTATGAGAAGTTTTGGTTGACCGTGCACCGATTCGAGGACGTCCTTTCCTGAAAAAATCCCACCACCTGTGGTCAGCTCTGAATGAGCATTCGCTGCAAGAAAATTTACGTTGTTTCCAGCTGCAAACCCTTGCTGCCAGACAAGTGCAGGAATTAGTTCGTCAACCCAGTAGGTAGGAAACAACACATTCTTTATCCCAACTTTTTGTATCAGGTCCACCATGGGGAATTTGAAGACAGAATCAAAACAGATACAGAGACCAAATCTACCGAAGTCTGTATCGAAAACTGGTATCTGTGCTTCTTGTGGAACGTTGTTGACGACCTCGAAGAAGAGATGCGTCTTGTAATATCTAAGAAGCAACTTTCCCCGTCTGTCAAACACCACAGCAGTGTTATAGCTGTATCTGCCATCTGCCGGACATCCACGTTTCCCTTTACAAGGAGCTGACGTTATCAGGCCCGCCACTACGTAGATGTTGTTCTCTTTCGCCATACAACTCAAGCGATGTAAAGGATAAACGTTCGGCACATCAGGACGGTCGCATGGAATCCAGGTCTCAACGTCTGAGTCTCGGCATTCTGGGCTAACGGGTTCTAGTTTGTCCCTGTTACTGTTTGACATCAAAATACCAGCAGTGATGCCGAGCTCAGGGAAAAGTATTATGTCCGCTCCCTGAAAGAATATGAAATTAAGGTAGGTACAGGGCGATATCAACTGCAATAGTGTGACCTGCCAAAGTTCAAATACCGGTAGGCGTAAAGAACTCACCTTATCTGCTGCTGCTCTCGTCTGTTCATCGTACACATCCAAGTTACGTTCCCATACATCCATTGGCGTCCAACCTTTTTTCAGCACGTATGGGCTGTGCTGGTAGACGGCGGCTATGTAGTCCCTGCCACCAGTGACCAAGGCCAGGGAGGCCACGAACAGACATGACAGAAGAGAGACCACTGCGGCACACGACATCTCACGTCTTTCTTTATTCAGGGAAGTAATTAGGCCTGCACATATTGAGGCTTTTATCGGCACTCCACCTGCCCCACTTAATGTGTGATATTCAGCCCGGTTAATACTAGTCCAGTAGAATTACGAAACACCTAGACAAAATTGCAAGAGAATTTTTTTTGGCAGATTCTGGTTCAGGGGGTTACTCTGATAGCACATATCATTTTAGGCCAAAATCGGACGACCCTAAGTACCCTAATTTGCATAAATTACATATGGCCGCCAATGAGTCCTTTTTGGCCAATATCTCTTAAACGGTGCGTGTTAGACCCCATAAATGTATTACTGACAGATAGGAATGTGACCCCAAGGAACCCAAATATACCATCAGAATTACGTTGTGACGTCATTTATGTCATATAATGACGTCATTACGTGACGTTATTACATCATATGACCTAATTATGGTTCCATATTATGTCAGCATTTGTGAAATTAACCTAGAGCAGTCTGTGCACCCTCTCATGAAATAGGAACAGTCATGATGGTAAGGGTGTGTGCTACAGCAGTAAACACTGTAATCCAAGTTCTATTATAACGGTTGATCATCTGACTCTTCAAGATCAAGAGATGCAGAAGCGTTACTACAGGATATGCCTTTGCATCCTGTGCATGCACTCGAACATTCCATGCCATTCTTTCGACAAGTGCATCGGAGACTGTCACAGTCACCCTTGCATTGGCAGCGGATGACCTTAAGCAGACATGTACTCGGGTGCTGGCATCCTGAGAATATCAGGCACGTTCTTACTGCTCGCTACCTTCGTCACCGCAGAAAAACCCCTGAGAGAATTCGCCTGATTTGCTGGGGTATATGGCGCCTGAGAAAATGCGCCCAATCAGCGAACGCCATTTCTGAGTCACCTTAAGATGACAGGCATTACACGTAGATTGTATCGTAGTGTCACGCACAACACAGTGCTGAAGTACCCACCTCACCCTAACTAGAGATGAGTTACACGTATACACGTCGCCAAACAGATACGCCGCTGGAGTTATTTCATGTTGACCTGCTGGGGCAGCTTTGTTCAAACCTGCGTAGTTCATGTGTATCAATCACCGGCCTACTTGAGATGAGATGGTGGGGATGAACATTTGCTGGAATGGCTTTGATACTCCACGGATTCAAGCGAATTCTCTCAGGGGTTTGTGTGCGGTGACGAAGGGAGCGAGCACTAAGAACCCCTGATGTTCTCAGGATGGGTGCTGGGGAGAGGTCCACATTTTTGGGCAGTAGGTGACCGTCTGATTGCTGCCAACCCCAATCCGTTGGACTCAAATCTTCAGAACCCATCCAAACCTGGGCTTGGAAATAAACTTTCTGGCTGTGGTACTTTGCCGCATCTGAAGTTGGAGGCAATGACTGCACCTGAACACTACTTGCACTAGTGACCACCTTTTCAGAAAACCGCTTGGCTCTCAGTTCGTCAAGAGTGTTATCCATTCTCCGCCATATAAGTAGACTAGAGCAAGCTCTCCTGCCTTTTCGACATCTTTTATCTGCAGTTGCCCTTGGGTCAAAATCTGTACTTGCTTCTTGAACCCATTCTTGTTTACTTTCTTCAAGGGCGCTCCTTTTCCAATGCCAAAGAGTCTGAATGTTGTGTCATATCCACCAACAGCATGAATCACTGGAAGGAAACCACACATTTCCTTTCCCAACAGTTTTTTTCAGACGAATAATGTCCCAGACTCTTGTCTTACCCTCCTTCTCTCCACACTTCTTTTCTGATCTGAAGACTAGCCCTTTGCAATCATCACTGCAGTAGAAACACAGCACTATTATGAGCAGATCGGTGTCTTCACCAATGCGGAACCCGCAGAACTACGCCACGACGTGGCGCTGTCAGTGTAAGACCCGGAAGTCCTATTTTCTAACAGTATTTCCATTTACTTCTTGCCCCAAAATAAACAACTCTCTTTGGTTCAATTTTGATTAAATTACACGGCCCTGTTTCATGTTCAAAGGTCTCCATATATCACTGCTTTGTTTCGTCAGAAATGCCACAGGATGCCAATACTGACAACGTCTTTTGGCATGTTTGGGGAAATTTCCACGGAAATTGTGTAGAAAAATGTACGCATGCTTTGACGACGTGACGTCAACAGCGAAAAAAAGTGACGTCAGTACGTCATTCGGGTCTTACACTGACTGCGCCATCTGCAGTCATGCGGTACCCCATTAGGTGAGTACAAGCTGATGATGAACACCTGACGGCTGTTTTCGCTATCAGAATGTCAGCGTCTCCATCTGCGCTTAAAGTCTTGATACCACTTTCAGTCATTTTTTCTGTCAGAAAGTCATGAAACGTTGTTTATTTTGAGCATTAGCGAGAAATTGACTTCTTTGACTTGAGTGGCATTGTCGTGGAGAAGGACACCCAAGGTCCTCTATGCCTTTCGTCCTCCTTTGATGGGCAACATCTTTGGTGGAAGGACCCTGTGTATAGCCATCAAATACAACTACGGCATTCTTGTAGAGCCGTTGGATATGGCTGACATACTGTTCTGCAACAGTATCATACGTGCTGTCTTTTGTCCAAGGAATTCTGTGGAGGAGTGACCCTCCGTCTAGCACTGACATGGTAGCGATGAGTACGAATTTCCGACAATGCCACTCAACTCAAAGATAGACGTATGATGCCCATTGCAGACATTCTGACAGCGAAAGCAGCCGTCAGGTGTTCATCACCTGCTTGTACTCACCTAATGGGGAACCCGCATGACTGCAGATGGCGCAGTCAGTATAAGACCCGAATGACGTACTGACGTCACTTTTTTCGCTGTTGACGTCACGTCGTCAAAGCATGTGTACATTTTTCTACACAATTTTCCGTGGAAATTTCCCCAAAAGACGTTGTCAGTATTGGCATCCCGTGGCATTTCTGACGAAACAAAGACGTGATATATGGAGAACTTTGAACATGAAACAGGAGAGTGTAATTTAATCAAAATTGAACCAAAGAGAGTGGTTTATTTTGGGGCAAGAAGTAAATGGAAATACTGTTAGAAAATAGGACTTCCGGGTCTTACACTGACAGCGCCACGTCGTGGCGTAGTTCTGCGGGTTCCTCATTGGTGAAGATACCGATCTGCTCACACTGCTCTGTTTCTACTGCAGTGATGATTGCAAAGGGCTAGTCTTCAGATCAGAAAAGAAGTGTGGAGAGCTCTTGAAGAAAGTAAATAAGAATGGGTTCAAGAAGCAAGTACAGAGTTTGACCCAAGGGCAACTGCAGATAAAAGATGTAGGAAAGGCAGGAGAGCTTGCTCTAGTCTATTTATACGGCGGGACAACGGAAAACACTCTTGACAAACTGAGAGCCAAGCGGTTTTCTGAAAAGGAGGCCACTAGTGCAAGTAGTGTTCAGGTCCAGTCATTGCGTCCAAAGTACCACAGCCAGAGAGTTTATTTCCAAGCCCAGGTTTGGATGGGTTCTGAAGATTTGAGTCCAACGGATTGGGGTTGGCAGCTACTACATGTACAGACGGTCACCCTCTGCCCAAAAAGGTGGACCTCTCCCCAGCACCCGAGTATCTGCTTAATTAAGGTCATCCGCTGCCAATGCAAGTGTGACTGTGACAGTCTCCGATGCACTTGTCGAAGAATGGCATGGAATGTTCGAGTGCATGCATAGGATGCAAAGGCATATCCTGTAGTAACGCTTCTGCATCTCTTGATCTTGAAGAGTCAGATGATCAACCATTATAATAGAACTTGGATTACAGTGTTTCATGACAGGGTGTACAGACTGCTCTAGGTTCATTTCACCAAAGCTGACATAATATGGAACCATAATTGGGTCATATATGATGTAATAATGTCGTATATGACATGTATGACGTCATTATATGACATAAATGACGTCACAACGTAATTCTGATGGTATATTTGGGTTCCTTGGGGTCACATTCCTAACTATCAGTAATACATATATGGGGTCTAACACGCACCGTTTAAGAGATATTGGCCAAAAAAGGACTCATTGGCGGCCATATGTAATTTATGCAAATTAGGGTACTTAGGGTCGTCCGATTTTGGCCTAAAATGATATGTGCTATCAGAGTAAACCCCTCAACCAGAATCTGCAAAAAAATTCTCTGGCAATTTTGTCTACGTTAGGCATTTTTTGGCTATTTCTACTGGACTCTACAGACATAGCACGTTATCAAGATGGTCGTGTGTCATGAACTGGTCATATACTGATAAGGTGGAGCCGTTGCAGGTGGAGCAAATTTTCAGATTCAAAAATTAATAGAATCACTGAAACAACGTTTACATGGTTGATTTTGGTGTCATTTTGAAGGTAAATTAGTGTCCAAGAAACAATGAAATGGTCCATGGACCATGTGCTCACTCGTTTGGACATACATCAGTGTAATGACAGAGAGAGGTACATGTCAGTTATGAGCAATCTGGGTCAAGTCATTCCCAAGTTGCAGGACTTCAATGATTGTTGGGTTATCCCGCCTGGCGGCCATATTGGATGTCCGATCAGGCCAAAGCTTCACATGCACATAAAGGTCATCTAGAGGGAGCCAAATAGCACATTTGAGTGCTCTGGACGCAAAGGACCCGGAACGCCGCGCAGCGGCCAGATAGCGAAGCTGCTGACGTCACAGGTGGTCCGACTCTGAATTTCGCCTTATATAAGAAATTAGCCATCCTGGCAAACAGCATGCCAAAAACACCCTGTAAGGCATAGTTAAGCGCTGAAACTTCGCATGAGAATTAAGGAGGACTGGAAAGGTTGTATCGATGATGAAATCAGTCACTTTGCCGAGCGGTTTATTTGTAAATTTAGATTTAATTNGCACTTGGTCGATTTTCAGGCTACGCCACCTGGCGGCCATATTGGATGTCCGATCGGGCCGAAACTCGGTAGTTTTGAAGGTACCCCTCTAATACATGTTTTTGCAAGATATGAAGATGCTCGGTGAAAAAATGAAGATCTGTGGCAGGTTCGTCACTTTTGTCGAACTTTGACCTCTGTGACCTTGAAAAGTAGGTCAAATCAAAAACCCGTTATATATGTTATGTATCCTAATTAGATACACCTATGATAAAAATTTGGAGACGATCCAGTCATTAGTTCAGGAGTTATTGCACTTTTTGTGTTTTTGGTTTTGGCCACCTGGAGGCCAAGCCGAGAATCGAATCGGACCGAAACTTGGTGTCATAGGTCATCTGACCTAGGGGTATATATGTACCAAGTTTCAGATCAATAGCTCCAGCGGTTACGAAACGTGCCCTGCTAACGGACAACGACGACGACGACGACGGACGACGACGACGGACGACGACGGACGACGGACGCCGCAGGACGATTAAAGCTCACGAGTGAGCTAAAAATGAAAAATATTCAGCGGCTTTTTTTAAAAAGCCGCTGAATATTTTTCATTTTTGTTTCCTTTTTTTTATTTTTGTTTCATTTTTTGTTTCAGTCGTGTTGATAACTTGCTCCGTCAGGTTGCTCCACCTCTGACCTTTTTCATATGTTTAATTATCATTTTAATGATAATTAAACATATGAAAAAGGTCAGAAGTGGAGCAACCTGGCGGAGCAAGTTATCAACACGACTCACTGATTCCTATTTTAATATTCGATAAATACAGATCATACAAATACATGTATGACAGTATATTTCTGCCAAAACCTAAAGGACACTGTTTGAATTAACTCATCTCACATGTCATGCATGAATAAGATTAAAGCATCTCTCACACGTGCGACATTTTGCGTGCGATTGTATTTTTTACGTTACGCAAACGCAGAAATTATCGCAGATTTGTCGCAGAAGTGTCGCAGAAGAATCGCAGAATTGTCGTAAACTTAACGATAATCAGAGTTTTTTGGCATTCACTTGGGGTTGTTTGCGACAATCCTGCGACAATTTTCTAATTTTTAAACCCAGGCCACAATTTACTGGTTTTCTGTCAGCAGCCTCTTCAGTTCACTGCTGTTCACCTCCTGGAATTTTTCTCTGTAGCCTGTTTCTTGTGTTGGAGTATACCGTATTGTGTCACATGATGGATTTGTCAACTATGAAGACTTGCAGAATGATCTGAGTCACTGTTAGCAATTGTTACCCTGGGAAGTGATGCTGGCAAGCGACCTCAGCGCTTTATACATGTATAGGGACGCATCTTGCCCAACCAAGGCTTCCTGTCACTCCTACTATCGCTCCATCCACCCTTGCCGACCACCATAGCATTTATCGCTCGCATTTGCCGCCCATGAGCGTGGCAGCTGAAGCAGCCAAACGTTACTGAAAGCGTGGTTTATGACGAAGATAGGATCATTGTAAGGTTTGGATCGATGAAAATCTCAAAATGAAGAATAATCTAATACGTTAATGCATGTTTTATTCACAAAACATTGGATTACACGCATTTATCATTGACAGTGGTGGTGGTGG
>NMRB01003785.1:17681-52889 GCA_002633025.1 Notospermus geniculatus | reverse complement strand
TGATGAGTGCGTTATCGCTCTGCATGAATAAGCCACAAAGAACAGGCTAAAACACGAAAAAATGGCCAACTTTTATAATACACCTGTGTACAATTTTCTCAGGGCTAGGTTCCAGACCTCAGCAACAGGATGTAAACTATCAACTTACAGGATGTTCATGTTGATTTAAGATATTCTGAGACACAGCAATAATCTAGTACCTGGGAGGTCACCTGGGAAACCTAGGGTCTAATAATAAGCCGCCATATAAGGGCGTAACTTCCTATCTGCAAGCTGCATTTTGGGTATAGAGGCCTTGCAAATGACGTCACAAGCCGCCATGCTGGGGGGCACATACTGCAGAGGCGCAGCGAAATGTCCCAATGACGTTACGTCAAACACTGGCGTCGCGCACTTCACGCAGGCCACGTCACGGTCAGCTCACACCTCTGCCCACTTGCCCCTCAGCATGGCCGCCAGGATGACGTCATTGCAAGGCCTCTATAGAGCGCAGCATCATACTGTTCTATGGGCTTCATTTTTACTGTAGAGGGCAGCATCGCACGGTCCAAAGTTTTAGTTTTTCCTTCATTTGCATGATTACATAATTGCTGGAGCACATGGTTTTCTCTTTGGGATACTTTGAGATTGGGCACTTTGCAACTAAGCCATGAAAGGGAATGACCTCAAATTTTACCATTTCATTGATGATATGGTTGTGCTATCCAGAGAGGATAGATGGAGGGAATTGTTGAATTGGATACTAAGTCTTATATCTTTGATGAAATAATAGGAGAGTCAGAAGAGTAGTCTCTGTCCCTTTGCTCTTTGCGCTTTCTTCAATGGACTTTCCACAGGATATGTAGCTTATGATACAAAACATTCTTGGGATAGGTCAGTGAGTATCCATCTTGCCCATATTCTTTGCACTGCCTCTCTGAATGCTCGAAGCGAGAAACACAATGATGGGCGGTTTTGGTTGCGACACCAAAGCCCTGTGTGGTTAAAACGAGGCTAATGCATTATCCATTGATTGAAAACAAGGCTCACTGTGACCAAGGTGGTTTAGAAGTGTATATCAAGTATTGTGTTGTTCTGTTATGCCAATCATCAGAGATCTGGACGTGCACTCATGGGGCGTGACACATGTCAGAGGGACACTTGTTGTTTTCAAAGCCACATGTTCTGAAGGTCATGTGAGAACTTGGTAGAGTCAGCCAATTCTGGTCATATGGCATTTTGAAACATCTTAGGAGGTGGTGGTGCCACACTGTTTAGTGGATGCAGTCCTGTCAAGGCAATCAATATGATGAAGAGTATCAACATTGCAACATTTTCGAAATCCGCCTTCTCCAGAATTCAACAGGCCTATCTGCTGCCAGCGATTCGGTCAGTGTGGGAGAGACACCAAGTTGCCACGCTGCAGAGTGTGCAAGGACAGGAGGTAACGGTTGGTGGTGATACAAGATGTTGTTCTCCAGGCCACAGTTCAAAGTGTGTCATGTACGATGACACTACCACATCTCATCACCATGTCCATGATCAACGGTTACCCAAACGGAAACGACAGAAACAGGACGTTCGACGCTTTAATGGCTTGCATTGAAGAAGAAATACAACGGACGGAAGCGGAGATCGTGAAGATCGAGCAGTCCATAGGCCTCAGTTCAAATAATACATCTCAACATGCTCTCCTATTTATGTCCATGATGTCGGAGTTTGGAAGAGTTCTTCCAAGTTCGGAATCGCAACGACGCCCAACTGTTCGTCCTACTGTCATGACTGTGGAACCGCCGAAGCCGGCGCCACGTAAGTCGCTTTCCTCCAAGATTCTTCCTACCGGTATGAACCCAGCCGGTATGAACCCAACGGCTACAGAATTCATGCTGTGTATGCCGTCCTCTCCGTCTCCATCATATCCAAGGCCGAGTCCGCGAATAAGTACACCTCACCCACACCAAACCAACAGCATGAATATCAACAATGTCAGCAGCCAATTCCAAGTGATGGGTATGTCTTAACAAGACAATTACGAAAACCAACAGTGAATATTGAGACCTTCAACGGAGACGTCACCAGATATGTTCACTTTATTCGTCAATTCAATTCTAAAGTTTGGGTCATACATTGTAAGAACCTGGAAGACTCTGGGAGCTGGTGCAGCTGGACACGTTAAAACTTTCGTCCGTTTCTGGGAAGATGAGAAAAAGGGCCAGGACGGTGATGTACACAAGACCGTTAGAAGAAGAAATGCTCAGAGCTATTAGAATCCACATCGCCCATGTTTACCTCGAGTGTACCTCTGTGGACACAAGCAATGAGGTACACTGCCACTCAAGAGAAAAGGGGCACTTCTTCAGTAGGCCTACGTCTGGGTAAGCTAACAACAGGACTTCTCACATTTGAATAGAAGACTGGGTTAGAAGCAGCAACTGGAGAGCTACACTGAACGTCTGGCGACACGAACTTCGTAGCCGAGAGCTACATAAGAAAAGCTTTGGACTGGCAAGTGATTAAATCTGACAATCCTACGGGTATTAATTGATAGATTAGAGAGTTTTCGCAAAGCCCCCAAAACGCCAATGGAACGCGAATCTCATTGTTCGATGTCGCGAAGAAGGCACCGAACAAAAGGATAGACATTCGCGTTGGCACTTCGGGGGCCTCGCGAAAACTACCTATCCTGTATCATTTTACGCGAATGACAGTATGCAGTGCGAGAGATCTACGCACTGGGATACCGACCACACCGTTCCTGCTCTCTGCAATTTCCTAAGCTCAGTCGTGAGGGCAGGAGTTTTAATCCCCGGCGGAAGCGATATGTTGCATGTGAAATGCACTGCATTTTCCGCATCCGCGTTCTGCAATCCGCTAAACGTAGCTTTATACTGAAATATCATCAAGAAGTCCACTGTTCAACAGGCCATCACAGGAAAGGAAATAACCCCAGCATCGTGCATGGGAGGGAGCCATTCTTTTGAAACAAAGGAACTTGCAACTCAGTGCTCCTGGTTACATCATTGGTCTTTCGCTAGACCATGGTGGCGCGACTAACAAGATAAGCGTAAAATGTTACATGTTTCGGGTTCACTGAAGCAGATTGAAGAAGCTGAGGCAGGAGAAGACACAATGGAGGCAAGACATTTTACAGGTGATGGAGCTGGATAAAGCAAGGTTCACTGGCACACGGAATTGGTCCGGTTTAGGTCCGTAAAAATCTATCAAATGGACTTCAGCGTTGACGTGTCCGGAAAACTAGGGGCAAACGGACTGGAAACGGATCGGATCTGTGTGCCAATGAACCTTGCTTGAACCAATTTGTGGAGCGGAACAAGTACTTAATTTTAAAGGTACTGTGAAGGAGAGCTCAGCGTCAACATTCAGGTCTCTGCGACCGCCACCAACGATCGTTCAAGCAACTATAAAAGGGTTTAATAGGTGATCTAGGAGATTGACAAGTGATCTGTAGGAAAACCTAATCCCTTATTGTGAATGTGTGTGTCATGATTGTTTTTATTGTGTGTGGTCATTGTAACTGGGCATTACACATTATGGACCTGGACTCGGAGGATACAGCACATGAAGGCGACCTCACAAGAGTTGTTCCAAACTGTATGCATAGCCTCCCATTCTTCTACTCACACTCGTTGAGTAAGTACTTTGTAGAGCGTGTGGACTTCATTTTGAAAGTTGAGCATACACTCTCACCATTACAACGTTTGCATGTTCTGGAAGGGGCATTTGTAAATGCACATGGAGGTACTGGAAAAATGTCGGGGGTGATTTGAGTCAGGAACACTCGGTGAGAAACCAGAAGGATCTGACAGCAGGGGTTGGGGAGCAAAGAAGATTGAAAATGCAGTCTCACGTGCAAGAAGAGCCGAGCTCATTAAAGCTCATTCGAGCTAAAGCTCACTATGTGTCAAAAAGAGATAAACGAGACATTGTTGAGTTTAACTCAATCATTTTAGAGAAGGAATCATACATCACAATACTGAGAAAATTTTAACTAGGCAAGTGGTGGACACAGGTATACTTTCTTAATATGTCAGAAAACTCCTGTAAGTCCCTCTAGGAGGATTGCTGTAAGTGATTTGGCGTTTCCCCTCAAAATCTTTGAAGAATGATATTTCCCCGTTCAATTTAGAACTTGGGGTATCAATTTTAGGCAAACTGAATTAGCTTTCAGTTCATAGTAAATTACGATTAGGAATGTCCTTTCGCTTTCCTTCACTTAAGACCAACTGCAGGATTATCAATGATATATGCAATTTTGTCTTTTTGAAACACTCAGATAAAAGGTATGTGTGTCTATGGCAGAAAAAACACTCCGGATGTTGTCAGGAGGATCCTGAAGCACGTTTTATTCAACGATGTGGCAAAGATGTACAGCATGAGTGGGAGGCAGAAAAAGTTGGCATTCGATGAACTTAACTATCTTTATGTACGTAAATCTGGGAATCAGATCAAATGTGAGTGTCCTATGCACAAGGCAACAAATATCTGCTCCTATGCTGTGACAGTCGCTGGGGTGTTAGGATGCCTTGAGCTGCATTTAACCTGGATCAGGAGCAAGGGAAAAGAACCAAATTTAAGTTCTTTCTTCAGGTCATCTATTCCAAAGGCACAGGAAAGACACCAGGGCAGAGGGCAGGAAATGTTTCCAAACCAAGACTTCCTGTGCAACAAACACTGGAGAGAATGTGATCCTGTCTGCACTGAAGTGTGACATAACAATGACGTTTTTGTCACAAAAGGAAAGGGAAAAATCTTCACTGAAGTATGGCAAAACAACAATGACGTTTTTGTCACATTAATGGAAAGGGAAAAATCTTCACTGAAGTATGGCATAACAACAATGACGTTTTTGTCATATTAAAGAAAAGGGGGAAAATCTTCACTGAAGTATGGCATAATAACAATGACGTTTTTGTCACATTAATGGAAAAGAAAAATCTTCACTGAAGTATGGCATAACAACAATGACGTTTTTGTCACAAAAGGAAAGGGAAAAACCTTCACTGAAGTATGGCATAACAACAATGATGTTTTTGTCACATTAATGGACAAGGGAAAAACCTTCACTGAAGTATGGCACAACAACAATGTTTTTGTCACATTAATGGAAAGGGAAAANCATTAAAGGCCCGTTTCCACTATAGCGGATTCCGCCGCGTCTTGCGGCGAGCGGAGCGGGTTTCACAGGCATTGGGATAATCAATAGGCCATGTATTGTTAAACCACCGAAGGATTATCCAAAGCCCTGTGAAAACCGCACCGCTCGCCGGAAACCGCCGCGGAATCCGCTATAGTGGAAATGGGCCTTAATGGAAAGGGAAAAATCTTCACTGAAGTATGGCATAACATCAATAACGTTTTTGTCACATTAATGGAAAAGGAAAAATCTCCATGTGGTGTTCAGCGACTTTGGCCGGGTGCAATTTATGGTGCTTGGCCTTTGGCCAAATTGCCTTTTTGTATTGTCCATTTTATTTCTGTGATCTTATGTTATCTTAATTTACTTTTTACCTATGTTGGTCGGTGGAAAAGCTTCGGATTATGTTTCCTTATTCATTATGTACCGACTTTAAATCAAGCCAAGATATAGAATAGCACAAAATTGACACACAAAATGATAATAAGCAAGAAGTCAATCTCCAGAATTCACGAATTTTCGACCCCAACTGGGGTCTTTTTCAAGTGGAACTTTAGTTTCAGATTGTAAAGTTCCACTTGAAAAAGACCCCGGTTGGGGTCGAAAATTCGTGAATTCTGGAGATTGACTTCTTGCTTATTATGACTTTAAATAAAGATTATCTTATCTTATCTTGTGTGCTGTGGGTGTAAAAAAAGGTGTGGTTCCGGTAACCCGACCGACCGTAATTTTTGCTGCCCAAATTCCTGATTCGACTTTTTTTGTCGAATATACATGATGCGTCGATATCACTATGCATTCTAAAGACGCTGTATGATTTCAGTCATATCAGGCTGCAACTTTGTCTTGCAAAGATTTCATTGGATCCAGATGTTCTAGTTCTGGACCCTGACCCCCATCCTGAGAATATCAGGCGTTCTTACTGCTCGCTCCCTTCGTCACCGCAGACAAACCCCTGAGGACATCCGCCTGATTTGCTGGGGTACTTGGCGCACGAGAAAATGCGCCCAATCAGCGAACGCCTTTTTCTGAGTCACCTTAAGATGAGATGCATTACACGTAGATTGTCTCGTACTGTCACGCACAACACAGTGCTGAAGTACCTCAGCTTCCCCACCTCCACGACTGTTAGGAAGGGAATTTGCTATAGAGGCGTCACCTTTCGGAGAACGGCCACAACATGGGGAAAGCCCTCCTAAAAATAGTACGGTGACGCAGCCAAATCGGCGTAGTCGACGCCTACCTCCGCAGCAAAGCCAATAGAATATTATTGACGACCGGAAGAAATCAATCTGGGCATGCGCAGGAGGCCTCTACTGTAAATTTATCAGCCTTCAAATGCATTTTTCGAAGTCATCAGATCGAACTTCAGATTACCAATAGGTTCAAATTGTTCTAAACATGTTTATCTATTGCAAGACGTTGACATTATCTTGATTTTATAATACTCAACTGAGAAAAATGCAACCTTCGGCACTAAAATTTCGGCAGTTTAGCTCGGAAGCATGAGAGTTGATGCAATTTACTGAATTTACTGAATCTTGGAATAAGATCGCCGAACAATATTAACGTTATCATGGAGAAGGGAATCCCCGCTGCATATAAACATTGTGGTATAGCCGACAGCTGTCACAGGTTTCACCAAATCCTTTCGCCCAAAATACCTATGTTAACTTCTTTGTCTTCAAACCATTGTTTGCCATATTTGGTAGGAACCAAATAGTTGTATTGTACGAACGTCTCGTTAATATTGTGGTTTCCTTTGGTAGGCCTCGACCATGTCGACGTGCATGGCTTAATGTGTCAGGGAATTCCTATTCTATTCCAAATAGGGCAGCAACCAATCAAATTTCGTTCCGGACCTTTTCCACTACATGCATTGACTTCTAACAGTCGTGCCTCACCCTAACTAGAGATCAGTTACACGTATACATGTATAACGGCCCTTGTAATATTCACAGCCAAGCAGCTGACATTGGCTACGGCTACTTACACCGCTGGATTGAACCTCAGTTGAGTTCAGCCTATCCTACATTCATCGCACAGAATGTATATCATTCTCAGGCCACACGTCGCCGAACAGATACGCCGAGGGAGTAATTTCATGTTGACCTGCTTTGTCAGCTTTGTTCAAACCTGCGTAGTTCATGTGTATCAATCATCGGCCTTCTTGGGATGAGATGGTGGGGATGAAAATTTGCTGGAATGGCTTTGATACTCCACGGATTCCGGCGAATGTCGGCAGGGGTTTGTGTGAGCGGATGAAGAGGAGCGAGGTAAAAACCCCTGCTGTGGGAGGATGCTGACCCCCAACAAGCAGCTCTAGCAGCGGTGGCAAGCCACCAGAAAGTTAGTATTTACACCTACATGCAATATAAAATGCTAAGTTCAGGAGTAAAAAAGCAGAGCAAAATGAAAAACAATCCCTCCCTCCCGGCCCTTCTTAAAGGAGACTTTGTTACCGGAACCACACGTTTTTTAGGCCTAAGACTGTCATTAAGCCTCCGCAGAAGCAGGCGGACAAAAGCCTACTATGAAGCTAAAAGAGGAGGTGACGCAGATGTTGAAACCAATTATCTGAAGGACAAATTGGGCTACCGGCAAGGAGGATATTGCAGGTGGTCACGTGACCACGGCGGTCAGGTCATATTTTTGATTCGTGCCTCGCTTTCATCACAATCATGGCTGCACTCAGCGTGTCAACATCTAAGAGCAAATCTGAGGTTTTTACCTCTGATTTGGCACTTTTGTGAATTGTTTGGACCCTGCAGAACAAGATATCCCGCTAGTGTGTTGCTCCAGCTTCCAAGATAGAGTGTGTGTGGGCCACATTTCGCATCCAAACCGGATTTTTGAGAGGTTTTTGTGCTTCTTCGTCGTGACTGCTGTCACTACAGCACTTAAATGAAATGGTCCATGGACCATGTGCTCACTCGTTTGGACATACAGTGTAATGACAGAGAGAGGTACATGTCAGTTATGAGCAATCTGGGTCAAGTCATTCCCAAGTTGCAGGACTATGATTGTTGGGTTATGCCGCCTGGCGGCCATATTGGATCGATCGGGCCAAAACTTCACATGCACATAAAGGTCATCTAGAGGGAGCCACATAGCACATTTGAGCGCTCTTGGTCAAGTCGTTCCTGAGTTATAGCACATTTGATGATTTTCAGGTTACGCCACCTGGCGGCCATATTGGAAGTTTAATCAGGCCGAAATTTGACGTGCTTGTAAAGGTCACCTAGAGGGAGGTAAATATCATGTTCGAGAACTCTGGGTCAAGCCGTTCCTGAGTTACAGCACTTGGTCGATTTTCAGGTTACGCCACCTGGCGGCCATATTGGATGTCCAATCGGACCGAAACTCGGTAGTTTTGAAGGTACCCATCTAATACATGTTTGTGCAAGATATGCAGATGCTCGGTGAAATAATCAAGGCCTGTGGCAGGTTCGTCACTTTTGTCGAACTTTGACCTCTGTGACCTTGAAAAGTACGTCAAATCAAAAACCTGTTATATATGTTATGTATCCTAATTAGATACACCCATGATAAAAATTTGGAGACAATCCAGTCATTAGTTCAGGAGTTATTGCACTTTTTGTGTTTTTGGTTTTGGCCACCTGGACGCCAAGCCAAGAATCGAATCGGACCGAAACTTGGTGTCATAGGTCATCTGACCTAGGGGTTATGTACTAAGTTTCAGATCAATAGCTCCAGCGGTTACGAAACGTGCCCTGCTGACGGACAACGACGGACGACGACGACGACGATGGACGCCGCAGGACGATAAAAGCTCACGAGTGAGCTAAAAATGTTGGACACCAGCACTGATCAGGATAAACTTGGAGGAATTATACTGAGCTTTACGATATTTTGAGAAGCTTTTGAAATACCTGTTGAAACGATTGTTTAATATGGTTTTACATGAATTTATTACCACAAACTGATAGCAAACTTATTTAATACAATTTCCCTTTTTCTTTGTTTCAGCTCTCCTTGAATATGAATGTCCACCAGACAGCCCACCAGATTGTGTAGTGGTACATTGTGGAACAAATGATTTGTGTAAGGTGCCTATGGATGAGGTGCTGAAACGCCACAAGGCCTTAATTCACGCAGTACTTGCCAGGTACTCCTGAAAAAGGAAAATAAAGTACCAACATCTAGCAACGACCACAACAAAGGTACAGTATCTGCGTACCTTCCGCAGATGTGACGATGACGCACAAGGGATGCTTCAGTTCATTGCGTATGGTACGGGTGCGTCACGTGTCTCTGTTGCGTGACGTCTGGTGAATGACATTACGTCTTCACTGCACGCCTTCCACGACGAAGCCGTGCCACCTCCTCGGAAGATACGAGGACGGTACGTGAATGACGCTGCATGTGGTACGCGGATGGTGCGCGGCACAGAAGGGCGGTCAATGGGGAACCGGCGTGCTAAAAGGAGGCGTGGGGCAACAACTCAATTTTTTTCACAAGAACGCATGCGCTGCGACGTTGAAAACGTCATTGACGTCGTGACGTTATGTGAAATGTGTCATTCAGAATCAATGACGTCGCTCTTCGGTCTGTTATTTACGCCAAAATAGTCAATTCTATCGATGAAATTCATCATGTTTCCGCTTGAATTTTCTTTTGAAAATACTCAGATACATTGAGTCAGTCCTATACTTGATGATGGATGTGTAAAATTCCAAATTCAGTCTACTACTTCAGGTAGATTTAGGGCTAGAAGTAGGGTGTAGTTTCAGAATTAAATGGCAAATAACGTCAGTTTGACTTTTGATGTCACACTTTTAACTGAGTTGTTCGTCAGCGCCATGTCACGGAGGACTACGTCCATCATGGTTGGCAAACATCGTCTGTTAGCAGAAGTCATCACCGCCGAGGCGGAAAAAGAATTGGAAGAGGTGACTGAAGAAATCATAGCACTGGTGAACACCTTGATCGCCAATGCAAGTCCTCAACCAACGCCATCCGTCCCAGTTCCAAGGCATTGCAGCAGGCTCATCACACCAGCGACGGACTGAACTCCAGCTCGCGAACCTGCATGCAGAGAATCTGTCAACTCGCTCATCAGACCCACGCTTCGACCCAGATTCAACACAACTCCATGATGATTTGATAATTGAAGTGCTTGATTTCGATGTGTTACTTTCTTCCGAAGAGTGGGGGTTAATAAAGCCTTCTTTCACCTGGACAGTGTCAGGTGCGAGGGGAGTGGACAAAACTTTGTGTGCAAAGTTCAATGACCATCACAAACATTGTGTATTGAAGTTTTATTTAACAACAGAGTCCAATCATCAAATTCCAGAAAACTAGCACCGTTTTTCAGAGGAAAAGCAAAATGCAAGGGACCAAATTGTGAGGCGCGTTTCTTATTCACCATCACTAAAGAGCCGAAGATCAACAAAGAAGACATACGCATCCACTGTAAACTATTTGGTGGGCGCAGCGACCACTCCAAATCAGAAAAAAACAGGCGACCCTCTGCAGCTCCACCCGTCAAAAGGAAGAAGCTGGGAGATTTCTTATCCACCGACCACACAGTTCCCGCCCTCTGCCATTTCCTAAGCTCAGTAGTGAGGGCAGGAGTTCTACTCATAGGAAAAGAATACATCCTTGAAAGATTGAGACGGACTGGAGCTGGACATTGATTCAGAGTGAGTTGTTTGATAACATTCGATCGGATGTCTAGGAAGGCTCACCTGAGGACTGCCATGAAGATACACCAGCGTAGATACCGGTAGGAAATGTTGCAAGAAAAAACAGGCCACACCTCTGCGGCTCCACCCGTCAAAAGTGAAGAAGGAGCTAGAAGATAGGGTGTACCAAACAAATACTACAACAACTCTGTGGATGTTCCAAGGGATGAACCGGAAGCAGGGAATTTCATGCACTGTCCTTCCCAGACCATCTTCCGAAAGATCGTGTCTGAGATTATCGCCAAGGAAACCCTACATAGAGACATTCCAAGAAATTCGCCTTCTAAAACAAGTATATCGGGATGAAGATGAGTCATCTGCAGTTCAGGGTTATATTCACAACATCCGCGGATCCTTTTTCAATTCAGCTGTATTCGAGGAAACAAATTGGTATCACTTGCCAGCTTCCGAAGCAAAACCTTTTGGATCTGTACTTTGACGCAACATGCAGTATTCTACAAAAACAGCCTCACCAGCACAAATCACTGATATATTCACTAGTTTTTAAAGATTTGGAGAACTTGCCACCGATCTCAGCAGCCAACTTCCCATCCACTCATAGGTTTAGTCTGATTATCTCTTTCTTTTTTGTTCTCTCTCTCTATAAGCTGTACTTTATTTGCCATTCTTTGTACCGGTATATTAAGTTGCTCTTATAATATCACTTGTAATTAACTTATGCACCGGTCAATCAGAACCTTGACCCACCCCTCCTCAAGCATTCACCTTGGATTCACTTTTGGCGGGTGAAGATTAGGTGAAGATTCACTTTGGATTCACTTCGTCATCGTCTTTATGCAGTGAAGATTCACATTGGATTCACGCTGAACACAAATTCATTGGGTGAAGATTCACCTTGATTTTAGAATGAAATTCCATATCCTTTTGACCGATTTTTGGTGGCTAGGCTGGGGTTGATCAGGGCAAAACAATGAAAACTGAAGCAGCAGTGAAACAAAATTGTTGTAAACTGCAATTTAGGGCTTGCTTGTGTTCAGTTTTGTGCAAATACACGAAAATACTGGACCACATGTTCGCCACCATTTGACTGCTTCCTTTTGGGGTGCAAAAAATGCAAATTACTAACATTTTGGTTGCTTTTTTCACTGTCATGACTGTAGGCCTACACTGTATGGAATGTGTCAATTCGACAAGTTCGATCCTCGTGGATCATGTGGATGGACCCCCTGCAATGTGATATGGGTTATTTGTTTTCAGATGTAACAATTTTCATATTTTTTGAAAACTCGAGTAGGGCCTAATGTTTTCCAAATTGTATGACTGACAAAAAGGTGAACTTGAACACAATTTCCGTTTATTTCGATGCAAACAAATGCACAGCTACTTGTACCGGTATTTGTTTTCTTTCTAACGAAAATAAAACTTATGTAAGAAACATCAGAAAAAAGTATTACATCGGTATAGAAACAAGACATCTCTGATCCAATCTTGATAAGTCCATGAACAAGACATTGCCTGCCATGTATGTATCTCCTGCACGTTGCACACATTTGGAATTGCCAAGATTGCACGATGGGGCTTGAGGAGGGGGGTGTCAAGATTCCAATTGATCGGTGCATTAGTTTGTGTATATTAAGTTGCCATCTAATCATTTTTTGTAATTTAGTTTGTAAATACCACCTATTCTCTGTATCTATCATTTGGTAATTAATAAACATCTTACAAACAAACTGACCACACAGTTCCCGACCACTGCCATTTCCTAAAAGAGCCGTCTCAAAATCGTTTTGATGCCAAAAAAGATAAAGGGAGGAGGCTACTGAGGTGCTGTACCCTGAATTCATGAGTAGTGAAGAGAGTGGGCTGGAGGGAGATGAAAACATCTTGAAAGTTTCCAAGCTCCCTTGGGAAAGGAAGAAGTTAAGGGTTATTAAAAGTGTAGTAAAAACTGGGCCTGTGTCGTTGCTGTCGTCGTGATGTACAGGACTCCAGCGTCGCCGAAGATCACCAACCAATCAGGAGGAGCACCACAGCGACGTCACCGGCCTCGGATGGTAAAAGCCCCTGCTAGCTTTTGGAGGACACACTTGGACACTTGGAGAGCTTTAATACTGTATGGGAGATCATTACACTTGTTTTACATTTCGGACCATTCTTTATCAGGTACGGCACGCCCCGTCTTGTGTGGGCGCCCCTTGTGGTAGGACGCGCCTCAACCAGGCGTATAACTCTCGGCCGCCTTGGGGCTAGCCCGGGCCAGAGGCCCCGTTTTACTAAAGGAGGAGGCTACTGAGGTGCTGTACCCTGAATTCATGAGTAGTGAAGAGAAACATCTTCAATGTTTCCAAGCTCCCTTGGGAAAGGAAAAAGTTAAGGGTTATTAAAAGAAAACTCCGCAAAGTGTATGACGAATCCTTGACGGAAAGGCAACGCCAAAGTTGTGTTAAACACATCACCAAGATCATCGCCAAGAAAACCCTACATAGAGACATTATCCAAGAAAGCAAGTATATTGGGGTGAAGATGAATCGTCTGCAGTTCAGGGTTATATTCACAACATATCCGCGAATCCTTTTTCAATTCAGCTGTATTCGAGGAAACAAATTGATATCCTTGTCATGTAGCCATATTCCAAATATGGTACCCTACCAAGAAATTATATGAATCAAGCACATCCTGTGAACTACCTTTTAGTTTTACTCTGCATGCTTTAGTTTTAGTCTAGTCCATGCCATCGGTGTGGAATCATCTCTCTCTACTCTCAGAATACATGAATTATGGACTCCTTCATGTATTTCCCCATCTAACGGTACCTCCCTATACGACATGTGATAAATGAAAAGGCAATTTCCAGAGTGTTTGCGAATTTTCGACCCCAACCGGGGTCTTCTTCAGGCTGGAACAAGACCCCGGTTGGGGTCGAAAATTCGCAAACACTCTGGAAATTGCCTTTTCATTTATCATATATTGCGTGTCAATTTTTGTGCTTTTCTCCTCCCTATACGACATGGTGGAGAACCCGTTTTTGAGGAAAGGAGGTGGCGAAAGAGACAATCATTATATTCGGGAAAGGATCCAAGGACTACCATCTATTGCCAGCTCTGAGCAAAACCTTTTGGATCTGTACTTTGACGCAACATGCAGTGTTTTACAAAAACTGCCGACCAGCACAAATCACTATTATATTCACTGGTTGTTAAAGATTTGAACAACCTGCCACCTATCTCAGCATCCGGCTTCCTATCCACCGACCACACAGTTTCTGCCCTCTGCCATTTCCTAAAGGAGCCGTCTCAAAATTGTTTTGATGTCAAAAAAGACAAAGGAGGAGGCAACTACGATGCTCTTCCCAGAGTTCATGAGTAGCGAAGAGAGTGGGCTGGAGGGAGATGAAAACATCTTCAATGTTTCCAAGCTCCCAAGAGGGAGGGAGATGAAAACATCTTCAATGTTTCCAAGCTCCCAAGAGGGAGGGAGATGAAAACATCTTCAATGTTTCCAAGCTCCCAAGAGGGAGGGAGATGAAAACATCTTCAATGTTTCCAAGCTCCCAAGAGGGAGGGAGATGAAAACATCTTCAATGTTTCCAAGCTCCCAAGAGGGAGGGAGATGAAAACATCTTCAATGTTTCCAAGCTCCCAAGAGGGAGGGAGATGAAAACATCTTCAATGTTTCCAAGCTCCCAAGAGGGAGGGAGATGAAAACATCTTCAATGTTTCCAAGCTCCCAAGAGGGAGGGAGATGAAAACATCTTCAATGTTTCCAAGCTCCCAAGAGGGAGGGAGATGAAAACATCTTCAATGTTTCCAAGCTCCCAAGAGGGAGGGAGATGAAAACATCTTCAATGTTTCCAAGCTCCCAAGAGGGAGGGAGATGAAAACATCTTCAATGTTTCCAAGCTCCCAAGAGGGAGGGAGATGAAAACATCTTCAATGTTTCCAAGCTCCCAAGAGGGAGGGAGATGAAAACATCTTCAATGTTTCCAAGCTCCCAAGAGGGAGGGAGATGAAAACATCTTCAATGTTTCCAAGCTCCCAAGAGGGAGGGAGATGAAAACATCTTCAATGTTTCCAAGCTCCCAAGAGGGAGGGAGATGAAAACATCTTCAATGTTTCCAAGCTCCCAAGAGGGAGGGAGATGAAAACATCTTCAATGTTTCCAAGCTCCCAAGAGGGAGGGAGATGAAAACATCTTCAATGTTTCCAAGCTCCCAAGAGGGAGGGAGATGAAAACATCTTCAATGTTTCCAAGCTCCCAAGAGGGAGGGAGATGAAAACATCTTCAATGTTTCCAAGCTCCCAAGAGGGAGGGAGATGAAAACATCTTCAATGTTTCCAAGCTCCCAAGAGGGAGGGAGATGAAAACATCTTCAATGTTTCCAAGCTCCCAAGAGGGAGGGAGATGAAAACATCTTCAATGTTTCCAAGCTCCCAAGAGGGAGGGAGATGAAAACATCTTCAATGTTTCCAAGCTCCCAAGAGGGAGGGAGATGAAAACATCTTCAATGTTTCCAAGCTCCCAAGAGGGAGGGAGATGAAAACATCTTCAATGTTTCCAAGCTCCCAAGAGGGAGGGAGATGAAAACATCTTCAATGTTTCCAAGCTCCCAAGAGGGAGGGAGATGAAAACATCTTCAATGTTTCCAAGCTCCCAAGAGGGAGGGAGATGAAAACATCTTCAATGTTTCCAAGCTCCCAAGAGGGAGGGAGATGAAAACATCTTCAATGTTTCCAAGCTCCCAAGAGGGAGGGAGATGAAAACATCTTCAATGTTTCCAAGCTCCCAAGAGGGAGGGAGATGAAAACATCTTCAATGTTTCCAAGCTCCCAAGAGGGAGGGAGATGAAAACATCTTCAATGTTTCCAAGCTCCCAAGAGGGAGGGAGATGAAAACATCTTCAATGTTTCCAAGCTCCCAAGAGGGAGGGAGATGAAAACATCTTCAATGTTTCCAAGCTCCCAAGAGGGAGGGAGATGAAAACATCTTCAATGTTTCCAAGCTCCCAAGAGGGAGGGAGATGAAAACATCTTCAATGTTTCCAAGCTCCCAAGAGGGAGGGAGATGAAAACATCTTCAATGTTTCCAAGCTCCCAAGAGGGAGGGAGATGAAAACATCTTCAATGTTTCCAAGCTCCCAAGAGGGAGGGAGATGAAAACATCTTCAATGTTTCCAAGCTCCCAAGAGGGAGGGAGATGAAAACATCTTCAATGTTTCCAAGCTCCCAAGAGGGAGGGAGATGAAAACATCTTCAATGTTTCCAAGCTCCCAAGAGGGAGGGAGATGAAAACATCTTCAATGTTTCCAAGCTCCCAAGAGGGAGGGAGATGAAAACATCTTCAATGTTTCCAAGCTCCCAAGAGGGAGGGAGATGAAAACATCTTCAATGTTTCCAAGCTCCCAAGAGGGAGGGAGATGAAAACATCTTCAATGTTTCCAAGCTCCCAAGAGGGAGGGAGATGAAAACATCTTCAATGTTTCCAAGCTCCCAAGAGGGAGGGAGATGAAAACATCTTCAATGTTTCCAAGCTCCCAAGAGGGAGGGAGATGAANTGAAGGTTTTCGAACACTGGTCACATGCAAACGGTCGCTCTCCCGAATGTACCCACATGTGCTCAATGAGGCTGCCGCTTTGTGTGAAGGTTTTCGAACACTGGTCACATGCAAACGGTCGCTCTCCCGAAGAATATGAAAAGAGCATGGCTATACTCTCAAAGAAAGTAAGCACTGTCATGAAAAGAGACCCAAAGGATACATGGGTAAACAATTACAATCCAGCTCTCCTTCAAGCATGGAATGCAAACATGGACATCCAGTATGTGCTAGATCCATACACTTGGTGTTATGTACCTACATGTACATCCTGTTTTACATAAGCAAGGCGTAGCATGAAATTCTATGTCCTACTTTGATGAAGCCCGACATTCAACAGGGTTTGACGAGAGACCAGAGAATCTTCAACTACCGACTGTCAACGGCCAGAAGAGTGGTGGAAAATGCATTCGAGTTGGAGCTTGACAAGAGAAGAAAGTATCTTCAGCTACAGACTATCCAGGGACAGACAAGTGGTTGAAAATGCATTCGAGTTGGGGCTTGACAAGAGAAGGGAGAATCTTCAACTACCGACTATCCCGGGCCAGACGAGTGGTAGAAAAAATGCATTCGAGTTGGGACTTGACAACAGAAGATAGAATCTTCAACTACCGACTCTCCATGGCAAGAAGAGTGGTGGAAAATGCATTCGAGTTGGGGCTTGACAACAGAAGAGAGAATCTTCAACTACCGACTATCCAGGGCCAGATGAGTGGTTGAAAATGCATTAGAGTTGGGGCTTGACAACAGAAGAGAGAATCTTCAACTACTGACTGTCCAGGGCCAGACGAGTGGTTGAAAATGCATTTGAGTTGGGGCTTGACAAGAGAAGAGCGAATCTTCAACTACAGATTATCCAGGGCCAGACGAGTAGTTGAAAATGCATTCGAGTTGGGGCTTGACAAGAGAAGAGAGAATCTTCAACTACCGACTATCCAGGGCAAGACGAGTAGTTGAAAATGCATTCGAGTTGGGGCTTGACAAGAGAAGAGCGACTCTCAAGGGCAAGAAGAGTGGTGGAAAATGCGTTTGGTATCTTCGCCAACCGATTCCAAATCCTCCTCAGCACCATGCAGCATAGCTCCTCCACCGTCACACTCATCGTCAAGGCATGCTTGGTTCTGCATAACCTGATGCGACTCTGCTACCCACGTCTCCAGAACAGGCTAGTTGATCGTGAAGATGGTAACCATCAGTTGGTCCCAGGTCAGGGAGAAGAGGCCGCAACATGGCAGATGTCCGATATGGCCAATCAAGCAACATCAACGACAGGGAGGGCAAGAAGTTGAGAAATCTCCTGGGTGGAATCATGGGTTTTGGATGGGAATCCCGGCTTCTGAGTATGAGAGTGATTGCAGTGCACTTCGCTTTATCCCTCACGACATCACGAAGGAGGAAATCCCCTGCCAATTTACCGCTCCGCGATGTGAGTCCCGTGGGCTCTGACGAGCCACGTTAGCAAGGAGATCCTTCAAGGAGTGTTCTGCAGCGTACGTTCAGGCTAGGAGGATTAACACGAAAACCATTCATTCACCAATGAAACTGAAAAGGATGCAGAAATATTAATGATTAAAATCAAGCCGCCGGCTTACTCTCTCCCCACAGCTTACTGAAGCGTCACAAAACCTTAAGGAAAAGTATAAGAGGGACCTTGTGAAGGTATGGCATGTGCAAGAAAGGATTAAAACCCTTTATAGCATTGACCTGTGCGACGAGCAGAACTGGTCTTGGTCAATTTTTGATGCTACTCCTCAATAGATCACTTCATTCAACAGTAACTATGAGAACACAGTTTCCCCTACCACTATCTTGGGCACGCACCATCCACAAAACAAAAGAAATTGTCCCCTCACTGGAGACTACCTAGTATCTTCCTTAAAGGTGCTGGCAGATTTCCAGCACCTCTCTGCTCATAATGACTGGGCGATCTCTTGATGCATCTTCAGACTTGGCATCTGATATGAGCGGACCAGTGAACAACATTTACATCACCAGAAAAGACATCCTGGTATCTGCAGTGGAAGAGCAGCCTTTATTATGCCTGACCTGCCAGTCAACGTTCATTTTGTTATTAAAGACATGGAGAAACGAGATTCCCAGCGAAGACGATCTCTAGATGTATCTTCAGACTTGGCATCTGATATGAGTGGAGTAGTGAATAACATTTACATCACCAGGAAAGATATCCTGGTATCTGCAGTGGAAGAACTTCCTTTATTAAGCCTGACCTGCCACTCAAAGTTCATTTTATAGGCGAAGACGTTGAGGACCAGGGTGGCCCAGGAAGGGAATTCCTATTGCTGCAGCAGGAACTTTTATTTAGATGTTGTACTGAAGACGAAGATGGTGTCTGCCGTCTGGCGTCAATGGAGGGAGCGGGCCTGACATCCCAAAAAATTGAGATTTAGGGGTTGGTGGTTGGTATGTATGAATATCCAATATGACCACAAAATGTATTTTTCAAGATAGTTCTCCTACATGTAGCTTAAAGGGAGGCTGATTTCTTTAATCCAATTTATGGCCCCATAATAATGATAGGACATAGGCATATCTTGAAAATCCAGAAAATCCAGAGAATATCCTGAAAACGCCAGGAATTTAGCTGTTTAGGCCTACAAGGGCCATGCATGAAGGAAGTGAAGTTTGGGCTCTTGCGTGTAGGCCACTTAGTTTATTAACATGTTGCTGTACATGTTTGTCATCGCAGGACATGAATCTTACTAATAATCTTATAATTGCGGACCGACAACAGGTTATAATGTTGCCCCGAAATGCCTGGAAACAAAACAGCGATATTTACCAGAAGGATTATTGCGCTCCATGAGGCCTTCTCCCCACTTGGAAAGAGCAACCCAAAAAGAAGACCGTTTCTGTTACCTGGCACGAGGGTGTCCCTGGAAGAAGCGTGTTCTTGTTCTGAGGTGAACAGTTGTCCTGCCACAAGATGATGTGATGCCCTTTCTTTCTGAAGAGCATTCACAAAGGCAGATGCAAAACACACTGTAGGGCAGTTAGTTTGTACTGCAAACAGCTCCCTACTTTCTTTCTACCGCCAATGTTTTTTTTCAAATTTCAGGTGCTCTTGTGGCAACTGACAAGTGATGCCTACAGCAGAGGAGTGTGTATGCTGTCAACAGGCGCAGGAATTTTGTGAGAAGATGGAGGGTCACCCAGGGATGTGCTTCACCCAACATCCGGACTTCAATGCTGCCTGTTTGAATTCAACTGTTTTGGACAGTAAAAGAGCAATATGGGAGGCGGGCGGAAATGCTCGAAAGCATTGTTTGTTTCCGCTTCGTTGGTCAGGGTGCGGAAAAAAACAATGCATTCGAGCATTTCCGTGCATGGAAATGTGCCAATGGAAAGCAGGCCTGTTAGGCCTGGCCGCCTGAATACATGAACTATATGTGTTCTTTTGTAATGCATAGTCGTGGTTTTAGCCTCGTGACATAACCTTCTTAGGTTTTAGTCTTTGTTCACATAATATGATTACGGCGCATTTTCTTGGACACGGCGTGTTGCTGGTATTGTAGTAGCATGTAAGTTCTGATGAGATTTTGCTTACAAGTGTTTTGTTTTTCAGATGGTAGTTCCTTCGATTTTGAAGAAGCGGCATTCATTGGTGGACCATAATCTGGTGCCCCTTGTAAAAGCCGTTAAGTCCACTTCACGTTCAACTCCGATTGAGTTTGCAAGGTTGGATGCTTCGCACCCTTTGGAGTCATATTTGCCGGAGGATTTTGCAGAAAGCCTACAAAAACCTCACCGGAAGAGACGCAAGTGTGTGTCTGTGTTGGGTGTTTTCCCCGCCCTCCCTTTGGGCCCAATGTATGTGTGGTTTGAATTGCATCCATTGGTTCGCGGGATTTTGTCCCCATCTCCCAATACTCTCTCCCCCGGAGTAATGGATGACAAGAGATATCGCTTAGGGTCATAATATGGGGTGAAATCGTGGGGAAACTAGCTCTATAAATTGATGACACAAAATATTGTTTTAAATTGTATTCCAAGTAAAATAGAGTTCTCCACAGTTACACTTCACAATACAGGCTGGTCAAGTCACAAGTCACAGATTGGAGTCCCAAATCTGGTATCTTCACAGGCTGGTGTCCAGAACCTGAATGCCCAAACACTGCACTCAGATTCACCAAGAAAACTGGTTGCTAAAACATAAGTTGCTTGGAAACACAAATACAAAACATTACAAAAGCCTTATGAACATGATAAACATGCCTAGGAACATGTTGTTAGCTCAAGCTAATTGCCAATAATTAAAGACCCAATTATACATAATTGTTTTAGAGATGCAGTGATGTGTATCATTAAAATTACCACCATAAAAGTCTCCTCTTGTTTCAAAATAATTTGCTCCGTCAAATTACAACTTGGATACCGAAATACAAACTTTTCAAAATAGAAGTGATTCGGACTGGCTATCTCAGCAAAGAAATAGGCTACCCTGAACTCGGTGGTGTGAGGAACTAGCTTAACACGTCCAAGCAAGTACGAGCCCAAATGGTAACCATTATAATACCCTCTTGGCTTGAAATCATTTGCTCCTGCAAATTTCTACAAACAATTCAATGTCCAACACAAAATTACATTTAAATTATTTCTCCACCTGAGACACCAAGTTTCTGCTCGTCTACTGTAACATAGCGTTGGCCTTTGCGAAGTCCAATGTCAATGATATTTGATCACAATAATACCCCTGTTCATGCAGCANAGAATTGCTGCGGCAGGAACTTGTATTTAGATGTTGTACTGAAGATGAAGTTGGGTGTGGTCTGCCACCTGGTCCCAGCCAGGCAGCTCCTGCCCTTTCGGCTGGCCCACCTGGTGTGAAAGAGAATTCAGTGGCGGAGGGTCATTTTGATTTTTTCGAGGCACGTAGGGACATGTTCATATCAAGTCTCTTATAACTCTGTTGTCTTGATAGTACATGTATTTGGAATTTATCTGTCTTCTGTTTTCAGTGGATAGCCACCTGCTGATGCCTCTGCCGTAGAGGTGCTGGCAGAATTCTAGCTCTCATAATGACTTGGTGATCTCTTGATGCATCTTCAGACTTGTCGTCTGATATGAGTGGACCAGTCAACAACATTTACATCACCAGGAAAGATATCCTGGTATCTGCAGTGGAAGAGCTTCCTTTATTAGGCCTGACCTGCCACTCAACGTTCATTTTGTAGGCGAAGACATGGAGGACCAGGGTGGCCCAGGAAGGGAATTCCTAGAATCGCTGCAGCAGGAACTTGTATTCAGATGTTGAACTGAAGATGAAGACGAAGATGAAGATGGTGTCTGCCGCCGTGGTGTCCATGAAGGGCGGGCCTGACATCCCAAAAATTGCGATTTTTGTGTTGGTAGTTGGTATGTATGAATATCTAATATGACCACAAAAATGTACTTTTCAAGACAGTTCTCCTACACGCTGTTTAATTGTTGCATGCAACAACAAACTGAACCTTTTAGAAAGAACTGACTACTAGAATGTCTCACAAGAACCTGGCTGTGCAGCTTGCGGGGGATAAGCTACCCACTCTGAAGAGTTGGTACAGGCTATGATGTAGCCTATTTTGATCGCCCTGAGCGGGCTGGAGTTAACATGAGGTGACAGAGTATAAACACCTTGGAGGCTGCGGAGAAGCAGAGGGCAGATGGGGCGACCAAAGCTGCGCTCAGCAAGGTAACACTAGTGTCCCACTGGCAACTTTTTCCCACGACAAGGGGCGAATCTGGAGTCTGCGACATTCCCTCGACAAGCTGCGATATTTAGCATTAATGTGTTTCGCATAGGATCACAGAGCCAGAGAATCACTGCGAGCATAGACGACAGTCTGCGAAGAGCTGCGATTTTTTCATTCGCCCCTTGTCGCAGGCCAAATTTCGCCAGTGGGACGCTAGTGTATAAGGAGCCTGGCCCTACAGGCAAAGCCTAGCACCCCGTTGATATTAGCAGCGTTGGGAGGATTTGGCACCCACAGCGGTGGCGGCCAAGGATAAAGATGCTGAGCTGTACGTGGAGTTACAGAGAATGGCAGAGAGGAATAGGGAGCGTGTGGAGATCTCAAATCTGTGTCTATCCACCCTTGGGGGAGGCTCAACTGACATTAAGCTGCTGAAAGCGATGTCCAAGTGTTTAAAGGCAAAGACACTCTCATACAGGGTGTCGGAGTCAACAAAATCAGTAGCAATAGCCCCTGCAGCGGTTGTGGCTCCACCTTCCCCCAATAAGAATCGAGATACATTTAGCCTGGTATTGGCAATGGGGTGCAGATGCGAAAGGTGTTATCAAGGGGTGGAGAATACACCAGTAATTTAATTTGTCTTCCGCTGTAAAAGATGTTTTCCTCATTTTCCATGTTTTCTGTGTCGCCAACTACGGCAAGTTGTACAGGTTTGGTATGCTGTTAGGCCTGGCTGCCTGAATACATGAACTATACGTGTTCTTTTGTAATGCATAGTCGTGGTTTTGGCCTCGTGACGTAACCTTCTTAGGTTTTTAGTCTTTGTTCACATAATAATGATTACGGTGCATTTTCTTGGACACGGCGTGTTGTTTGGTATTGTAGTAGCATGTAAGTTCTGGTGAGGATTTTGCTCATAAGTGTTTTGTTTTTCAGATGGTAGTTCTTCCGATTTTGAAGAAGAGGCATTCATTGGTGGACCATAATCTGGTGCCCCTTGTGAAAGCCGTTAAAGTCCACTTCACGTTCAACTCTGATTGAGTTTGTTAGGTTGGATGCTTCGCATCCTTTGGAGTCATATTTGCCGGAGGATTTAGCAGAAATCCTACAGAAACCTGGAAGAGACGCAAGTGTGTCTGTGTGTTGGGTGTTTTCCCCTCCCTTCCTAAGGGCACAAGGCCACATAAAAAAAATTTTTAGTTTAGCATCAGCGCCCACCTCGAATTTTCTCGCCGCCTCAAAAAACATTTTTTTCAAAAAAAGTTTTTTTCAATTTTTTTCTCACATTATAATGTTCTCTGTCAAAAAGTTTGGTGTGCTAAACTAAAGATTTTTTTTATGTGGCCCAATGTACATGTATGTGTGGTTATTGCATCCATTGGTTTGCAGGATTTTGTCCCCATCTCCCAATACTCTCTTCCCCGGAGTAATGGCTGACAAGAGATATCGCTTAGGGTCACCTAAGTTCTGAGAAAAAATCTGCCAGGGAAAATTGTCAATTTTTATGATACAGCAATGGTCAAAAATTGGTTGTGTGTGTATTCTACTGATTTGATTGTGCACCAGTTCACATTCTCTTCTTGAGTAACAGGAGCCTGCGCTGCCACAACGGCGCTGCAGTGAATTACTTCAGAACTAATCATTTATAGAAAAATTCCCAAAAATGAGTCAGATGAATGGAAAGTTTTGTGCTTCGGTATCCTGAGGCCAAAATATAAAGAAGCATCAATGTTCCTGGTCTTTATTGATGTACTGGTAATGTGTTTCCTAATCTTTAATTCAGGTGTCGTGAAGGATCACTTCCCGGACAGAAAGGACTTCACTCGCGCTTTCCGCAGCGATGTAAGCGAATTCCTCCTTGGTTGTGGAGACCGAGGTGGAAAAAGGAAAGATCGTAGGCCAAGGCAGAGGGAGGCACAGGATCCACCCGCAAATCCACATGACAGGCCTGAAAATGTGGATCATGCTGAGAATGGGAAAGATCAGGAAGCTGAAGCGTCTCACACTTCATGATGTGCCGCCTGTCTTGGTATTTAGATGGCTGAGATTCCAGTTTCACTTGTGAAAACAGCCATGGACATCCACACTCTTTTGATGCGAGCGTTTAGAAGCCAAGGTTACGAAGTGACAGTGTATGGACTGCAGATTAGAACCCCTTGGTGCAGAAGACCAATGCAGAGTTTGCGGCGACTGGGCCCATTTCCTTTGTACCGGCTGCATACACAGCTATTGCTACTGCTGCCTGCTGACAGGTGCAAATTATGTGTGCGCTTTCAAGGATGGACAAATCCACACTTGTCAATGCTCCTGTAACTGCCAGATGCCTCTGCCCGGAGAAGAACCCCAAGAAAAAGATCAAGTCGAAGACAGCGAAGACGAAGACGACGGGTACGAATCCGGGGACAGTTTCGTGATGGCCCTGTACGATGTGGACAGGGACATGTTCGACGACCTGGTCTTAGATGATCGCCAGTAACTCCATGGCTTCATGCTTTCAAACGGCCCTTCTCAGGGCCACAAAATCTAAAGGGACCAACTTATAGACACGTGTATTCGCTTGCTCAAAATGTACACATTTTGTGCACACTATAAGAATTCCCCCAAAATTCCCCCAACCTTAGCCCCATGTCCCGATGTACACAGTTCGTGTACATGTAAAACTGAATAGATTTAACTTACATACGTCCGAAGGTGGTAAGGATCACTTCCCGGACAGGAAGAACTTTACACGTGGTTTCTGAAGTGATGTAAGTGAATTCCTCCTTGGTTGTGGAGACCGAGGTGGAAAAAGGAAGGATCGTAGGCCAAGGCAGAGGGAGGCCCAGGATACACCTGACAGCGGTCTAATGAGAATCGTGATGGGAGTGGAAACGTGGGAAATGGTAACAATCAGGTAGCTGATACTAATGAAAGTGGCAACAATCACGAACCTGAACCATATGAAGGTGGAACTATTGAGAAGTAACTGCATAAGTCATGTAAGTTGAGTGTGACATTGCAATCAATTCCTAGTCAGTTTACAGCTGCTGGATTTTTGAGCTAGTCATACATGTCGATGTGTGCAGTGGTCTAGGAAAACCCGTCGATGTCGCCAAGTGATCAACAGGGGCTGTCAGATTGCCAACATAGGCCTACCCCATTAATGTCGGGCTTGAACTGTCTTTTTGAAAACTTGCCATTCTATTTAGCATTTAGTTGTGCGCCAAGTTCAACATATTCTCTGAATTTTATATTTTCATTGTACATGTAATTCAAATTCTTTGATTTAGTTGTGGGGTGATGTGTTTCGATTAAAGATAATGTATCACGGACATTTTCGCGGGCCACGAAAATCATTGTTTATTTACATTTTATTTGTTTATGTCCAGTCTTTCTTTGTCTTATAAGTAATTTGTTGGTGGCATGCCACTCCAGAAATTCTTTTGATACTGAAAATGTTCAATTTGGTGGGTTGGCATGTCGTAAAAGCCCAAAATAACAATGTAAACATCCATGTTTACAAACATTAATGTAAACAATGAAGTCGTGATACATTATCTTTAATTTTGGAACATTACATTTATAACACCCGTGAGTGACTGTTTTATAAATACCTCATCAAGG
Source organism: Notospermus geniculatus (assembly GCA_002633025.1). NCBI lineage: Eukaryota > Metazoa > Nemertea > Pilidiophora > Heteronemertea > Lineidae > Notospermus > Notospermus geniculatus. The sequence continues at coordinate 27,203 of NMRB01003785.1, read as the reverse complement.
CTGATACCACCTAGAGTTGCTGGTAGTTTTTAAACTGTAATGCTCATTTCACATTGGCTCACTGGCTCACACTGAGCCATTTTGGCCAATCAGTACATGTTTCACTTTGTTTCTTTTTCATGTTATATGTAATTTCAACATTTATGGCTTCATATCTTTCTGTCGGACTGGACGGCTAGTCGTGTCGATGTTGAGGTTCTGGCAGATGTTGCCAGCAAACTCGACATTCAGCAGACCATTCACAATGGGAGAGTTAAAGCGAATGGCTCGCGGGGTTTGTTTTGATTTTTGGTGATACCTCCCATAGAGAGTGAACCTAGCCTCCAGGCAAAGCCGTGCTCCAGTCATAGGCAAAACAATGCAAATATGTGAACGTGCACCTGGAGACGAGGTTCCATTAAAAATTTGTTAAAATGGGTTAATAACAGTTTCAAATTTAGTCGGTCAAAATGTACATTTTACACTACATTGATTTCGAAGCGGTAGATTTTGCAGAATACGCCTCCGAAGTTTGGCTCTCTAATGCATTTCCCATTAAACTAAAATCCTTCTAATCTGCCATTTTCTCAAAACGGCGCTTAATTTGAGGACATGTCAACAAACAACTGTCAACAAACCCCGCAAGCCATTCGCTTTAACTTTGGAAAATTTTCTTCCAAATGATGATGAGTTCCTCAAATACAAAGAAAGTTCTTGTAGGCCGAGTGTTGGCTGCGGAAGTTAGCGGATTTGCGTGGACGGACATGACTGTGAAGGACAAGATACCACACCCTCTACTGGAAGAGATGGGGAAGAAAAGAGAATCATATCTTCTTCCACTGCAGTTAAAAAATGAGGCCAAGTATGCTGACTGCCTGGACATAATGGGCTCCTACATGACAACTATGGGTAGATCAGGGCCCAGAGAACGGAAGAAGTGAAAACGGTTGATAGTATTCTGTTATCGACTGTGTCACAGTAACTTTAATCCCTGATCGTTTAAGTACTTTTCGCATCACTTGAAGCAGGTGGGGGCTTCGAAGTGCTGAAGGCAAANATTTGATGAAGATCCGTCTCGTAGTTAGGGAGAAATGGCACTTTATGTGATTTTGGTTTTGGCCCCCTGGTGGCAATGTCAAGAATCAGATTTCACCGAAATGCTATCTGTAAGTTGCTATAACCTTGAGGTACATGTGTACAAAGTTTCAACACGATAACTCAAATCATTATCAAAATATAGCCCTTTGTAATTTTTCACAAAATGCCCCCTGGAGGCCAAAATAGGAATCCAACCGTGCTCAAAATTGAACTCGACCTAGATCTTAGGCCCATATATACACCCACCAAAGGCCAAAAAGATTCGTCAAAAAATAAAGGCGCTAGAGCGCTAACAAACCAAAGTTCAAAATGCCCCCTGGAGGCCAAAATAGGAATCCAACCGTGCTCAAAATTGAACTCGACCTAGATCTTAGGCCCACTCGACCTAGATCTATACACCCACCAAAGGCCAAAAAGATTCGTCAAAAAATAAAGGCGCTAGAGCACTAACAAACCAAAGTTTACGTACGTACGTACGTACGCACGACAGACCACCACTCAATGACCCCAACTACAGCATAAGCCATGCTGGGCCTTGCGGCCAAGCGGGCTAAAAAGGAAGGATCGTAGGCCAAGGCAGAGGGAGGCCCAGGATACACCTGACAGGTCCAATGAGAATCGTGATGGGAGTGGAAACGTGGGAAATGGGAACAATCAGATAGCTGATAATAAAGGGTGGGAACAATCAGCAACCTGAACCTAGGTGGAACTATTGAGAAGTAACTGCATAAGTCATGTAAGTTGAGTGTCATATTGTAATCAATTCCTAGTCAGTTTACAGCTGCTGGACTTTTTGAGCCAGTCATATATGTAGATGTGTGGCGGTCTAGGAAAACCCGTCGATGTCTTGATCGTGATCTTCCTGTTGAATGGAACGACTCAATGTGAAAGGCTGAACTTTTGTAATTTGATAAACCCCCCCCAACACCAAAATACGTAATAGATCGACTTGCTACAGCAGATGGACATGAGGTTCTTCGTTGCCGCCATACCATTGCGACTTGAACCCCATTGAGTTGATATGGGCAAATATTAAGGGCTATGTTGGCGAGAAGAATACTCGCAAGAAGAATACTCGCAAGAAGAATACTCGCAAGAAGAATACTCGCAAGAAGAATACTCATGAGAAGAATACTCACAAGAAGAATACTCGCCAAGGCCAAAAGGGTAGCAAGCTTGGGTATCAGCAACATTGTTCATCTTGTAGCCATCATCCTAGTATTCCCTATTTCAAATGTTAAAGATAATGTATCACGGATATATTCGCGGGCCAAGAAAATCATTGTTTATTTATATTTTGTTTGTTTATGTCCAGTCTTTCTTTGTCTTATAAGTAATTTGTTGGTGGCATGCCCCTCTAGAAATTCGTTTGATACTGAAAATATTCAATTTGGTGGGTTGGCATGTCCCAAAAGTCCAAAATAACATATTGTAAACATCCATGTTTACAAACATTAAATGTAAACAATGAAGTCGTGATACATTATCTTTAAGATTGAGAGGGGATTCTCAACAATGAAAAGGGTGGTGACAGAGAAGAGAATACGTTTGAAGAACAACAACATTGACAACCTCCTCACCCTGGGGAATCGCGATACCATACAGCCGCGGAGGTTCGCCATCTCGCCGCGTCATTCTGCATGAAATTCATCCGTGAAAGCAGTACTTTGGTGAGGGGAATTGCAGAAAAACGACACAGGATATGCCATATATGAAACATCCAGAAGAAAGTTTACATATACAGTCACCAGATGAAATGCAAAAGGATGGACAAACTATTTGGCATCATTGTAAAAATCTATGCTGAAAATGCGAGTCCGCGGAAGACATAGAAGAAAGCGGCACCCTCCATTGTGACGCTGTGACGTCGCTACGTCATCGATGGGGTGTTGCACAAGGCGGTCACTGCTGGTGACATTCGGCAGATTCTCGTCCAAATAGACAGGTTGTGGACAAAAAAAAACTTGTTTTATTCATTTCATCTGGTGACTGTAAATGTAAACTTTCTTTTGGATGTTTCATATAAGGCATATCGTGTGTCGTTTTTCTGCAATTCCCCTCACAAAAGTACTGCATTCACGGATGAATTTCATGTAGAATGACGCGGCTGTATGGTATCGCGATCCTCCACGGTGCTCCTGCTCTTAAAGGAAACTGTGCCTGATCCTGATGTCTATGATTTCATTTCCAGGTGAGTCCATTTTGAAATTCTGGCTTGGTTCCAGGATTCGCCTCACAGGTTAAGGAGGTGATACAGGCATTAGACACGTCACATTGGGCAACTCTCAGAACTGAACAAGAAATGCAAAAGCAAGTTGAAGAGGAAGACTATGATGTTAGTTCATATCAAGTCACTACACTTTTTTTGTTCCAGCACCTGATAAATTTTGTTGGCTCACAGAGTAATTCAATGGTCCGGTTCCTGTTGTCACCGGCTGGGTCCACAACTGCTATTGAATGTACCGGTACAGATGATCCAGGTTTTACTGGTAGCACTCTTGAGAGCTGTGGAATAGTCCTTTGAGGGTACTCACTGCGTACCCTGCGTACCCTCTGGCGGAAACACTGAGTAGGCCTAAATCTCGTCGGCTCCCCAACATTGCCCAAGATTAGTGAGCTTGTGCAAGCGCCCGGCTAGGCTCTACGACAACGTTTATCTTTTGTGTGAGTGCACCCAAACAATAGATAATAAACGTAGTCGTATGGCCTAATCGGGCGCTTGCAGAAGCTCTCTATTTTCCCACACTGGCGATTTTTCGAGCGATTTTAGAGGCGACCGTCCTTGCGGTTTGAACACCCAGAAGGTCAACTTGAAACAAACTCCAGCGGCGTATCTGTTTCACCTACATGGCACGAGAATGATTACATTCTGTGTGATGAATGTAGGATAGGCTGAACTCATGTCTTAGCTTGAATCCAGTGGTGCAGGTGGCTGACCTCGGAATATCCATGTCAGTGACTGTTGCCTGCGAATATTACAAGGGTCATTTTACATGTATACGTGTAACTGATCTCTAGTTAGGGTGAGGTGGGGAAGTTGAGGTACTTTGGCACACTGTGTTGTGCGTGACACGACGATACAATGTACGTGTAATGACTGTCATCTTGAGGTGACTCAGAATGGCATTCGCTGATTGGGCACATTTTCTCAGGTGCCAAATACCCAGCAAATCGGCTGGAATCTCTCAGGGGTTTGTCTGCGGTGACGAAGGGAGCGAGCAGTAAGAACCCCTGATGTTCTCAGGATGCCAACCACTGGACTACTGCATGGAGGAATTGTCAGTATAATTCCTACATGGCTACTGAGACTCATGCGCTCGTCGGGTGGGGGGATCATTAGAGTTTGCTAAACTGACTATATCGTTCGGGTATGCCTAAATCTCGTTGGCGCCCCAAGAATTTTCATACCCGCTGGAGAAACGACTGCATTGAAGATTTCAGTCGGTTCCACAAGGAAATTCCATGAATTCATTGCAGACCCGACTGGTTTAAGTTTCAGTCGGGTCCGCAAGAAAATTTTATGAACTGGGGAACCGACGGTCGGGTATATTCTACTGCGTTTTGGTGTTTTTTTCAATGAAACCCGCACCACAAGTTTTATACTAAAATTGACCACACCCAAAAACTTTGCTGGTAACTTTGACTGACTACGATTGGCATAACCGGTGGCCGCCTTCACGACTATTTCACGGCACCAAGGGGATGAGTTTGACAAAAAAAAGTGTTATTGGTCGCGACAGTTTCACGGAACTACGGGGTTAACTTGACGAACAAGACTGCCGCATTTAATACACTGCATGAATTTGCCCCGGGTTAAACGAAGTTACCCCGGGTTAAACGAATTTGCCCCGTGTTAAAACGAATCTGCCCAGGGTAAAATTCGTAATGTAAATGCGGCTAGTTTACCCCACTAGTAAAAGTGGTGAGGCACGCCCAGGGTCAAGATCTAACCCGGTGCAATTTCGTAGTCTAAACACGCACGGTCCTGTGATGTGCCGCGGAGTAAACGCCAGTGTTGCAGGACAGCTGAAATTGGCGCCTCCATTTTGACTGTATAGCGCATGAACAGAGGTTAGTCGATTATACCCCGGTTCCGTTTACATTGCTTTGAGAAATTTGTAACCTGATATGGGGCGATTCTACTGACCCGGTTTAATTCGCGTAATGTAAATGAGGCTTTATACTGACAGCCTCCTTACTTTTTCCACAGACTTATTCGGCATCAGCTATGGCTGAAAAGCCCGACGACCTGGAGAAAATCCAGGCCATGGTTAGTGAGGAGTTGGAAGGGATTAAGGAGTTCGTCGTGGACGAACTGAACAAGATCGGAGACCGTGTTACGAAAATGGAAGAGCGTGTCGCTGCGCTGACACTGCACGGCCCTCGTGAGGAGGAGCCTGTGAGGCCAAAGGTGCAGAAAACCAAAGAGAAAAGAAAAATGCCAAATAAAATAACCGACATTGAAAGTACAACATGGCAAAAGCGATTAAAAGAAATCAAGGAAAGCAGCAGCATTCCGTATAATGAAAAGACTGAAAAACTAACCGAGGCACAATTTTATTTTGTGCAGCAATACTATGAAGAAAACAAAGGCAAAATAACAGGTGAGCCCGCCTTCCGCCTTTTCAAAAATACAGCAAAAAAAGGAACAGTTACTTTATCAGATGCAAGCATAATGCAGCCAACACGAGTTTTAAATTTTTTTATGGGGGAGGCGGGGCTATTGTTGGGGGTGGGGGCGGGCATTCTGTGAAGGGGTGCGTGTAATTAATAGATAGTTTTCGCAAAACTCCCGAAACGCTAACGTGAACGTCTATCCTTTTGTTCTGTGCCTGCGTTAAGGCCCGTTTCCACTAGAGCGTTTTACACCGCATGATGCGTCAGATATTTTATTATTTTCCGCCGCTCTGCTTCAAAACAATGGGCGAAGCGTCAAACCGCGGCGTAAAACGCTTACGTGGAAACGGGCCTGTAACGAAGTATAGTCTGTCTATACGTTGTTAAACATCTTTGAACGATGAACATTCGTTTAGTTAGTTTTATTCGTCCGAAAATGACAAATAATAAACATGACAAAACTTTCTTCCTTCTATCTATCCTTTGCTTCTCCAGACTCCCCCTAGATGGCTCTGCAAAAATCCAATACTTAGCTTCGTCTCATTCTCAATAGATGGCCCTACCGAAAACATCATATCCTTTAGTTCGTTCACAAGCTTAAGGTGGCAGCACCTACCAGTACCTGAAGTATCACTATCAAAGGGGCCTACCCACAAGTATTATTTCCTCATCCTTCACAACAGGGCCTTAACGGCCCCTTCACACCAAAACCGCGCCGCCAGACACAAAGGCGAAAAACGATGTGCGTTCACCGCCGGGAAAATAGTTTCAATGGATTTTCAATAAATGGGTCACACCAAAGACGCGCTGTAAAAAATGATGCGCGCTCGCCGCTGCGTCGCCACCCGAAATAACTTTTGTAGTTAACCAGTGTGCTTGCCCCGAAAAATGCACGCCTCCCGCAGCGTTTCACGCGGGCGGTGTGACCCCTGTATGTGGGCGGAAACCGCGGCGTGTTCCGCTGCGTTCAACGCGCGTTTTTGGTGTGCAAGGACCTTAAGACCTGTGAACGATATGGTAGGCTATCGTGTAGATGTTTCGGGGGCTTTGCGAAATCTCTCTCTACTACGGCAACGCCGGTGGGACAGGGATCAATGTCCCCCTGGAATCAAAGTCCGGTCTTATTGTTCAGCGAGGGATTACAATATGTGGCTAGAGATACCATGGCCATCCGGGTACAACTTTAAAATAGCGGGCTATTGTTTTGGGGTACTTCAATTCCTAGGACATTGATCCCTGTCGCACCTGGTGTGGCATATTTCCCCCCGTATAGCTGTAGTGGGCACACACGCGCACAGGTTTATTATTTCATTCCTTCCTTTTTTTTCAGCAACGGCATACTGGACTTCCCAAATAGTGAAGGCAGGTGAGAAAAATGGCTTCTGGCCAACAAACTGGGAGCCAGCCGACATGAGAAATGGGCTTCAAGATTTTTTGAAAGAAAAAATCAAAAACATAAAAAAAAGACAGATTGCCAGCGAACTGTCTGGCAAAGTGAAAGACGTGGTTGAAAAAAGGTGCTAGACCAAAGGTAATTAAAAATTACATTTATATTCGCATCCCATTTTTTCACAGACACAGGGCGGTATTTATTTTATACAGTGGAACCCCTGTAAAGCGACCACCCATGGGACCGGAGCCAAGTGGTACATTTAGAGGGATGGTCGCTTTAGCCATGTTGAGATCCGGGGAGGGGGAGAGGGTATTCATGCACAGAATAATACAGGTACCATCAGATGAAAAAAATTTTGAATTGTGGCCAGGGATCATCCAAATTGCTGTGTTCGGCTTGACAACGTGACCAGCCAAACGCATAATTAATAATCATGTTAATTATTGTTTCCATACCGTATTTTGTAAATATTTATGATCAGTGTGCCGATGATTGGCGATTTTGATCACTTGTTTTCTCGGGTATTTTGAGATATCAGGGTCACGTGACCATAATGGCGTGCTCTGATTGGATCGTTGCTCTGTTTACAAACATGGAACGCACGTGGGCTTTGTTGACAGTTTGGGTTTCATCTTCCAAAGTGTTTTTCAGCCCATTGAATGAGCAATTTTGGATCTATTTTCATCCTTCTTTTAATTTATTGGTATCAGTGAATTATTTCCTGAAATTTCTTGTAGAAGATTTTCCAAATGATCAGAGAATATATATTTTTTAGAAAAAGTTGAACTGATGTTCTTTCTTGGTAGGTTTGTCATTTTTGGTAATTTTAAATCCATCTCTTTCTTCTTTTAGGTTTCTACCATGAGGCCACCAAAGAAAAGAAAATTGCCAACGAAGGTTGGGAAGCATCGTCAGTTTCTGTTGGACAATTTCGATACCTTACCAGATGCTTTGGAGAACTTGAAGAAGGGACAAAGAACTTGAAGAAGGGACACATTCTCCTCCTTCATGCCAACAATGATGGATCCCTCACAAAGACAATCCAGGCACTCGCAGGGAAGCTACCTTGGACATGACATTTGTCTTTGATTGAAAAACTTGTCAAAAAATCCAAGTTGGATTTTTTAAAATTTTTAAATTTTTTGAATTTTAATTGAAGTTAAATTCAGTTTGAGAGTGATACATTATGAACTGAAATCAAAACATTAGGAAGTCTAAGCATGTGTTCACAATCACAGGATGACAGATTGAAAGTGTTCAGTGAGTAATTTTAATTTTCCATTTCTTTCACATTTTGACAAATTTTTGCATTAAAATTTTTAATTTTTAGTTTAATTTAATTTCAACACTGTTTTGTTGGAAGTAGTGAAGTGAAGTTATTAACACCAAATAAATTGCTTTCAAAGGCCAAGACAGCCTTTTATTTCTCTAAAACCTTAGTGTTGTTTGCTGAACCACTTCTCATATTATTTTATAATTAAGGACTTATTAAACTTAAATTTAAAATTCTGCATGAATTTTAAGTCAGAGTAACATGAATAAAGTATAAACCTGTTGTACATTTACATGGTATTCTTCAGTGAAAATTTCATTGAGATATGATGTAAAATAAAGAAATGGCAATCATTTTTCAATAAAAGTTGCTCATTATTAGGGTCACAACTTTTTCTGACTTTTCTATTGTTTTAGGTTACGGTACCAAAATAGGCCCCGATTCTCCGATTTAAAATTGCAATAACTTTCTTATTATTCAAGTTATGAGATTGGTTTTGGTATCATTTTGAAGGGTTTTTCAAATCAGTACAATCTGTTTAACTTGAATTTTTTGTCCACATACCTACTCAAAGTTTCTACACTGGTGTATTATAAAAGTTGGCCATTTTTTCGTGTTTTAGCCTGTTCTTTGTAGCTTATTCATGCAGAGCGATAACGCAATCATCATGATTTATTTAGTGCATATAAAAGTTCATTAATCCCTGGACATATTATTATCTTCAGTTCTAATATAGTCCAACAGTAACACAGTTAAATTTTGAATTAAAAATTTGAACCAAAAACACAATTTTCCTGAATTACATGACAGGTTCATGACGGATTGACAATCTGAAAAGTGCATCTGGTGGGCATCATTACAAGCTACAATAATCCGCTGGTTAAATTAGTAAAGAATAAACTACATTGAAATTAAATCAAATTTAAATTTTTTAAACACACTTCAAAAAGTTTAAAATTGATATAATTTCAATGTAGTTTACTTTATACTCATTTAACCAGCGGATTATTGTAGCTTGTAATGATGCCCACTAGATGTACATTTCAGATTGTTAATCCGTCATGAACCTGTCATGTAATTCAGGAAAATTGTGTTTTTGGTTCAAATTTTTAATTCAAAATTTAACTGTGTTACTGTTGGACTATATTAGAACTGAAGACAA
>NMRB01003785.1:5808-17279 GCA_002633025.1 Notospermus geniculatus | reverse complement strand
ACTCTGTCTATACCGTGATAAACATCTTTGACGACAAATATTCGTTTAGTTAAGTTTTATTCGTCCGAAAGTGACAAATAATGAACATGACAAAACTTTCTTCCTTCTATCTATCGTTCGCTTCTCCAGACTCCCCCTAGATGGCTCTGCAAACATCCCATAGGCCTACTTAGCTTCGTCTCATTCTCAATAGATGGCCCTACCGAAAACATCATCCTTTAGTTCGTTCACAAGCTTAAGGTGGCAGCACCTACCAGTACCTGAAGTATCACTATTAAAGGGGCCTACCCACAAGTATTAATTCCTCATCCTTCACAACATTCTCCCCCTTCTCGCTAGCTAGTCTAGCGACCCCTCACACGGCTACTAAAACCACCAATTTAAGACATCCTTAGATCCATGACACAGAAATCTACGTTATCCGACTTATAAATTTGGAAGCGATTGTAAACCTTGAAACTCCAACCTCTATAGCTGATATATCAATAATCCACTGATTTGAATTTTTCACTCACAGATAATCCTATGCGAATTTTCCTGTCCTATCACTGAATTACTAGAAGTCCTGGCTTTTTTGTATTTCTCATACTGCACAGTCCTTGAATTGTCATTACTTACTTCCTGATTTTAAGAGTCCAAAATTATTGAGAATATGACAGTCCAATTATAGCACTTTTCTTTAAAGTCCAAAATTATTTAAAATATGCCAGTCCAAATAACAACATTTATAATGCGGAACACTTTTCCAACTTTTGATATCAAGTGTAATATTCCTTTTCTCCTTAATATTGTAGACTATAGTCCGTCCCGAAATACTTTCACATCACTAATTTCAACAATCCTCTGAATATAGCTATTGTCTCTTGATGCTGATTCACACACACTCCAACGGACAAAGTTTAGTAATTGCACGTGTCATCGTCTTCTTTCCGATTTGCACGCTAGCGACCCGGACGTGCCCATCCTTCCCTGGGTGTACCGCTGTGATCCGGCCCAGTGGCCATTTTCCTCGGCTGGTATCTGGGCTGATGACCAACACCACATCTCCGACTTGCAGATCTTTCTCTGACTTTGTCCACTTTTGTCTGTTGTGGAGCATCGGCAACCATTCATTCATCCAACGCTGCCAGAAGTGTTTTAACAACGATTGGACGTAGCGCCACCTCTTGGTTGGACTACAGACCGTGCTGTCAACTGCTTCCGGGGCGAATTGACCACCTAGTTGACCATGGATCAGATGATTTGGCGTAAGAGGCGTAGTATCCTGTGGACTGGCTGACTGATAGCACAATGGCCTTGAGTTAAGCAATGCTTCTGCTCCCGTTATTGCGGTATGAAGCTCCTCGTCGTTAATATCGGCGTTTCCCAGTATTGCTGCAATCGCTTTCTTGGCCGCTTTCACCATAATTTCATGCACGCCACCGAAATGAGGTGCTAACGGCGGGTTGAAAGTCCACTTGATTCCTTCCTTGGCTGTGGCTGCGATAATCTTGTCCTGATCAAACTTGTCGACCAAATCACGAAGTTCTCTCTCGCCGCTGATGAAGTTTGTTCCGTTGTCGGACACCATCTCTATTGGGACACCTCGTCTGTTGATCATTCGGTTCAGGGCGTTCAGGAACGAATCGGTGTCTAAACTGTAAGACATTTCCAAGTGGATCGCTCGGCTCAGCAAACACGTGAATAAACAGAGGTATCTCTTGGTCCTAACGCGCCCTCGTCCCTGTTTTGTCAAGTACGGACCCCCATAGTCGACTGAGGACCTGGCAAATGCTCTCAGCGGCAACGTCAATCTTCTCTTTGGCAGGGGTGCCATAATCTGTTTTGCTGCTTTTGCTTTTCTTCGCTTACATTCGTGACATTCTTTCTCCCAATCTCTGATTGCTTCTCTGCCCGCTGGAATCCAAAATCGTGAAGACAAATGCGCCAACGTCTGGTTCGTGCCTCCTGCATGATTCGCTTTCTCGTGATAGTACTTTATGATCAGTGCTGTGACCCGACTTTTCCGAGGCAGTATCACCGGGTATCTTGCATCGTACGACAGAAATTCTGCATGTTCCAAGCGTCCTTGACTTCTCATTAACCCATCGTCGTCCAGCACAGGATGCAATCCGAGAATTCTGCTCGAGTTTGGCAATGGCCTGCCCGTTTCTACAGCGTTGTATTCTGCAGCATAGCTTTTCTGTTGCGCCTTACTGATGATACATCGTTCCGCCTCCGTGAGTTCTTCAACCGTTAGCTCGCTCTTTCTCTGTTCCTCCCGTGACAAGCGACAGTTGTCAACAAACCGCTGTACCCATGCGTGAATTCTGATGAGCTTCAGCCAACTTGAATATTTCTCTGGATCTACTAACCATTCTGAACTTCTTGTCACTGCTGATTGCTTCGTCACATACGTTCTCTCTGTTTCCGTTCTTTCAGCTTTCTTCATTTCACTCTCAGTGTCCTTTCCTTTCTCAAAGCTGTCCTCCGGCCATTCACTTTCAGGTTCTTCCAAAAACTTTGGTCCATTCCACCATAGGCTACTTTCTCTCAACGCCTCTGACTTCATACCACGCGAAAGTAGATCTGCTGGGTTCTCTTTTGTAGTAATATGACGCCACTGTTGTGGGTTGCTGTACGTGTGGATCTCGCCGACTCTGTGAGCGATGAACGGCTTACACTTTCTACTTGGACCCCTTAACCAGTACAGAACGTTCATACTGTCGCACCAAAACTGTACCATATCCATTGGGACTTCGATTGCTGATATGATTGTTCTTGCTAACCGCAGACCAACCACTGCCCCCATCATTTCCAACCTGGGGATACTGACTGCTGCTAACGGCGCCACTTTCGTTTTTGAAGCTACAAATCTCACTGCTACTTGACCACTACTGTACGTTGTCCTCGCGTAAATGACTGCTCCATAAGCCTCTGAAGACGCGTCACAGAACGTATGAAGCTGCAACGATTCGATTGTCTCATCCTGTCCCAACCGTATGCATCTTGGAATTTTCACTGTACCAAGTACTGGCAGATCCGCAAACCAATTTTTCGCTTTCTCACTCAAGTCTGGGTTCAATTCTTCATCCCAATCCTGGCCTTGTGTCCAAATCTCCTGTAACAGCACTTTCCCTCTGACGATGTATGGCGAAAGAAACCCCAACGGATCGAAAATTGTAGCCAATTTTCTCAGGAACATTCTCTTGGTCAACTTGACATCTTCAGCTGGTGAGTTGAAACGAAAGCTGAACACATCTTCACTTGCTATCCACAGTACGCCCAATGTCTTTATCGATGGAAGCTGCCCCTCCTCTAAGTCAATCTCTGCTGCTCGATCTCCCTCCGGTATCTGACTCAAAACCGTTGCCGAATTGGACAGCCATTTTCTGCAGTGCATTCCTGCTGCTTCCCATAGCTCTGATAACTCCATGTACAGCTGTATGCCGACTTCATCGTTCATCTTGGAATCCATTGAGTCATCCATGAAAGTCGATTTCTGAACTGTTTCCGCTCCTAACTGCATTTGTTGCTCGTGCTTTTCTGCATTCTTCTGCGACACCAACTGTGCCAGAAATGGTGACGAATTCACTCCGAAGACAACTCTGCTGAACTCATACTCATCGACGTCTTCATCCGTCTTCAGGTCTCTCCACAAGAATCTGTGGTAGGGTCGATCTCGTTCACAGATTCTGATTTGCAAATACATCTCGGCAACATCTCCGATCAATGCTACTGGTTCTTTCCTAAATCGCATGAGGACATCGACGATCTCTTTCTGAAGTTTCGGTCCCTGGTGTATCGTATCGTTCAGTGAAACTCCTTCACACTTCGCAGATGCGTCAAAAACAATACGCACCTTCGTCGTTGCTCTGTCTAATCTCACAACTGGAAAATGTGGTAAAAACCACTTGGTCTCTGGTTGTTTCTCTTCTTTCGGTACTTTTCTAACATACCCTTTCTCGATATACTTCTGTATAGTCTCGCTGTAGGCTTTTGCAACTTCTGGTGTTTTCCTGAGTCTCCGCTCCGTGTGTTCCAATCTCTGCATCGCCATCTCCTTGTTATCGGGTAACTTTGGTGGGCCGTTCTTCCATGGCAGTTGAACTTCATAGTGACCATCAACATACACCATTGTCTCGGTGACTGTATTCAATGTCTCTTGATCTTCCTTCGACATTGCTGTGACTTTTCTGTCTTCTTCTTTCACTCCGGCACTTTCTACACTCCAAAACTGTTTTATGCTGTTGTTTATCTCATCTAACACCTGACGATCCCGCGACAAATACGTTCGAGCAAAATGAGTTGCACCTTTTCCCTGCTTCTCTCCTTCCGGGCATCCGACACATGTCCATCCCAGCTTGGTCAATCTAGCGACTGGTTCACCTGTCTCACCGATGATCTCCTTCAAAGAGGCATGCAACTCGGGATAATCTACTCCGATTAACAAATCAACTGTCTTTCTCTGTCCTGCTTTTGGAAACTGAACGTCCTTGAGATGATCAAACTTCTCTGTAAATTTGCTCCAATCTATTGCCTCCATGTCACCAGTAACGTTGTCTGTGGTGAGCGCTGTTATCTGCATATCTACTCTCTTGTTTAAACTTTCTAACCCTATCTCAACCGGTGCTGTTTCAAAAGTCTCCGTCATACCATTCAATACACTCACTGTAGTTTTCTCTATCTCTCCATGTACACCTAGCTCCTCTGCAATAGCTGTGTTGACATACGTGGTAGTACTGGCATCGTCCAGTAACGCGTTTACTTTCATCCTCTTCTTGCCGTTCTTGACTATGACTGGGACTGTACGAAGACCAATGTACCCTGAGGCACCTTCACCATCAGTTGACATTGTCCTACTGGCATGATTTCTATCTGTCCCTGTGCTAGCCTTTGCCTTTCCAGTTTCCTCCTGCACTGACGACTGTTCTTTTGACTGTTGCTGCTCCCCCTCCGTGGAGGAACCCTGGGGTGTCTTTGGTGTACGATGGAGTAAGCGATGATGCGTCTGAGTACAATTGTCTATTCCACACACTCGAGTTCTGTTACAGTCTTTTCCCTGATGACGAATGCCCAAACAACGATAACAAAGGCGATGCTCTTTTGCGAGTTCCCAGCGTTGATTCAACGACATCTTCTTGAACGCATCACACATCCACAGACCATGTCTCTCCTTATCACACGCAGGACACTTATCAATGTCTCTTTCTTTCTTTTTCCCAGCACCAGGGGGTGTACTTCCATGTGTGCTATTTCCACCGACAGTTGCAGGCTTTACACCGGAACTGCTTTCCTGAACTTGATTTTCCTTATCTTTGTTAAAAAACGTCTTTCCTTTCGGTGCCGACTTTTCCTTCTTATCCTGACTATTTCTATCCTGACTGAACGTCTTCGTGGCCGTTCCGAACAGCGGATCGTTTGCTTCTCTGGCTGACAATTTTACAAAGTCTACCAACTCCTGTAATCCTGGATAATGTCCTTTATTCTCTGCCGACTGCACCGCACGTCTCCTCCACTTGTGCTGCAAGTGTGACGGTAACTTCTCCACAATCTTCACCAATGACCGTTGAGTATCGATCTCTGCCAACTTATTCATCGACCTGAAAACCTCAGCACAACCTTTCAAATCATCAGCATAGTCCTGTAATCCTCTCGCATCAGTTGGTTTCAGCATATTCCTGCTCGTAATTTTCTCCAACCACGCCTCAGTTATCACGAATTCATTTCCGAATCGCTCCTTCAATAACTGCCTTGCCCGTAAGTATCCTTCGTTTGCATCCATCAGTGAACAGCATTCAATCACTTTTTTCGCCCGACCTGAACAGTACTGTAGTAATCTCGTTAACTTTGCTCCGTTGTCCACGGCCTTGTTCCCCACGGCATTATCAAATGCGTTCATAAAAGTCCAATACTTCAATGGATTGCCATCGTAAGTTGTCAACTCCGATTTTGGCAGTTGTATTGCATCCACCAATAACTGATTCCTCAGCTGACCATCCTGAATTAGCTGCAATACTGAGCTCTGTTCATTTGCACTGACTATCGTGTGTGGATCTGGTTCATTCGACGCTGATCCTCCGCCCGTTATGGCATCATTCCGATTTGCTTGTTGAATCGTTGTACTCTCGGCTACTGGCGCCCTCTGGAAGAAGCTCGGCGGTGTCTCCGCGATTGTTACTGGCCGCTTAACACTAGTAAACTCTGGGGCTGTTGGATTGAGCGGCGTCTTCGATGCTGACCCTCTTTCTTTATCAGCTGCTTTCTTTTGTTCCGATTCATCACCCGCACTTTTTCTTTCAGTTTCTGTCTTATCGCCTGACTTTTCTTTCTCTTCCGCCACTTGACCCGGCTGACCTTGATCCTCCGCCGTTTGACCCGGCTGACCTTGATCCTCCGCCGTTTGACCCGGCTGACCTTGATCCTCCGCCGTTTGACCCGGCTGACCTTGATCCTCCGCCGTTTGACCCGGCTGACCTTGATCCCTCGCTGTTGGATCCGGTTGACCTTGACCTTTTGCCCTTTTACCCGGTTGACGTAGCTTAGGACTTGCCATCATCATATACGTTTTTTCCATTTCCTGTATCTGCTGTTCAAGTTCGTCGATTTGCTTTCCAATCTCGGCTCTCGTCATGTGCTGCTCATGCTCACTCGACACCGTTTCAGACTCCTTATCACTCGACTCCTCGTCCATGCTCTCACTCGCACTTGTAACCTCTGACCTCTCCTCCTCACTTCTGAGAAATCTGTTGAAGATCCGATTGACCTCATCAAAATCCTCCTCAATAACATCGATTTCCTTTGCTAATTTAGCTCGCTTATCCTCCAAACCAAACTGCCTACATGCTGTCTCAAGCCTGCTTACAGCTATCAATACATTGTCAAATGCCTCACTAATCTTCTCAAAAAGCTCTATCACCCGCTTTACTTGAGTGCCACGGTTAGCCTCTTTTGTGCCAATAGCCAGCAACAGCTTCGATTTTGTTCTAGTATAATGTCCCTTTGCTCTTGCTTTTACCTTTTTCAGCTCATCCATGTTGTCCATGCCTGCTTGATGCATGCGATTTTCGTATGTACGATCTCCGGATGAAACCATGAGGTTACCTATTCTCGGACACAACTTTTCAACTCACTTCCCACTCGATATTCGCTCATAATGTCACCTAACTACGCTCTGCTACCATTTTTGTAACGAAGTATACTCTGTCTATACCGTGATAAACATCTTTGACGACAAATATTCGTTTAGTTAAGTTTTATTCGTCCGAAAGTGACAAATAATGAACATGACAAAACTTTCTTCCTTCTATCTATCGTTCGCTTCTCCAGACTCCCCCTAGATGGCTCTGCAAACATCCCATAGGCCTACTTAGCTTCGTCTCATTCTCAATAGATGGCCCTACCGAAAACATCATCCTTTAGTTCGTTCACAAGCTTAAGGTGGCAGCACCTACCAGTACCTGAAGTATCACTATTAAAGGGGCCTACCCACAAGTATTAATTCCTCATCCTTCACAACAGACGGGATGGATATCACCTAGGAGGGACGCAGCTCGGGACACGGCCTTGGAACTGGAAGCTGCCTTATTGCGTGGGAGTTTACCATCGGTCACGGATGTTTCTCATACAGCGTCGGAGTCTGGCAGCAGTGTCAAGGAAGTTAGTATCTCAAGAGTCGGGAGTGGATCCAAGGAGGTGATCATCAAGGTACGGGTGGAATCCGAGAAAGCAGAGTCTCTGGGAAAGGCACATCCAACACGGGAGGGCCCACTGAATCGGGTGCGGCAGTGGGTCAATGGCACACGGGGTCAAGAGGATCTTGAGGATCTCAACTCGTTGGATGGGCTAGGACACCACTCTGGCTCTTCAGCTGAGGGGTCAATGGATGGTACACGCCACGCTGGGAATCGGTCAGTGGAGAAAACTACAAGTCTGGTGGGGCAGCTAACGCTAAACTCAATTATCTCAAACTTCTGTCCACTCCAGACACAGTCGCGTGGTTCAACGGCTAACCCCGAACAAACACAGGCAACGGGATGGGAAGCACAACTACAATGCCTGGAAGAAAGGTTTGATCACAGTGGGCTTGGCCAGGGAAATACGGAACATTCATCGCTTGGAAAGGGCTGTCAGCAGAGTGTATTTGGATTTGGATTTGATACGGGGAATCCTGGTGACAACAGTGCAATTTCCCCAGTCCATGTACCCTCACAGCGTAGCAACAGCTTACCACCTCGGGAGTTGGGGCCAACCCAGGAGGTCAATAGGGAGTGCACGTCTCAGCATGCACAGTGTCAGGTCAGTAAGGCCTCAGTTTCAAGGAAGTCAGTGTCTCACAAGTCGGGAGTGGATCTAAGGCTAAGGAGGTGATCATCAAAGTGCGGGTAGAATCGGAGAAAGCGGCATCTACGGGAAAGGCTCATCCAACACGGGAGGACTCACTGAATCGGGTGCGGCAGTGGGTCAATGGCACACGGGATCAAGAGGATCTTGAGGATCTCAACTCGTTGGATGGGCTAGGACACCACTCTGGCTCTTCAGCTGAGGTGTCAATGGATGGTACACGCCGCGCTGGGAATCGGTCAGTGGAGAAAACTACAAGTCTGGTGGAGCAGCTAACGCTAAACTCAATTATCTCAAACTTCTGTCCACTCCAGACACGGTCGCGTGGTTCAAAGGCTAAACCCGTACAAACACTGGCAACGGGATGGGAAGCACAACTACAATGCCTTGAAGAAATGTTTGATCACAGTGGGCTTGGCCAAGGGAAAACGGAACCCTCATCCTTTGGAAGGAGCTGTCAGCAGAGTGTATTTGGATTTGGATTTGATGTGGGGAATCCTGGTGACAACAGTGCAATTTCCCCAGTCCATGTACTCTCACAGCATAGCAACAGCTTACACCCTATGGAGATGAGGTCAGCCCGGGAGCACAATGGGGAGTGCACGTCTCAGCATGCACAGCATCAGATCAACAGGGCCACGCAGGCCCCACGGGAGTATGTACCACAGCATAGGCAGGATCAAGTCGATGCTGTCATACACGGGCAGCTGGAACAGGTGGGTAACCCACCCCAGGTTATGTAGCCTCAGGGAGTTGGACGGTCTTTGCATAAGCCTGAAATCAACAGTGCCCAGCTGAAATACAGGAGCCCTCAGCAGGAGTTCAGGCCAGCACAGGGTCTCACGCCAAGGGTAATAAGTCTCGGTAGGGAACAGCCGGATGATGGAAGGAACGGGGAACCTGCAGCCCCTGGGTTAGATTGTCGTGCCACGCCTTTCATCGAACCATCTAGAGTGCAACAGTCATCTCATGGAATGCCACAGGTTCAGGCCTCGCGGACACGGGATACCAACAATAACGAGGAGTTTACGAGGAGACAGGTATCGAACACCCCACCGGGGGTTTTGGGTGGAGGAAAATTCGGGACAGAACGGCCGATCGATGGGTGGATCAACGAGCTCATTCCAGAAGTGGAAACTGTGCTATATGATGACATGTCAAGTTTGGGGAGTCAGGAGAGACTTTTAGCATATTTGGTGAAGAGTGAGAGTGAGAAAGGATTACCGGCTATGGAACTTCCTGTGTTTGATGGTTCTTCAAAGATGTGGCCAAAATTCATCGAACGGTTTCACGTACAGGTGCACCTTAAGCCAGGAATCACAGACACACGCCGCATGGATATTTTGCAGTCACACCTCGCTGGGGAGGCTCAACGTTTGGTACAGGGTATTGGCTTTACCGGGAAATGTTACGCCGAGGCCCTTAGGGAGTTGAAGCGCACTTATGGACACCCCAGTAAGGTCGCGAGGGCCTACTTAGATGCAATCACTTCAGGACCAGTTCTAGCAGCTCACAGCACCACGAAACTCAGGGAGTTCTTTGTCAACGTTCGGGATGCTTACTTAGATGCAGTAACTTCAGGACCAGTGCTAGCGGCTTACAACACCACTAAACTCAGGGAGTTCTTTGTCAACGTTCGGGCTTCACCTTACTATGGATTTACAGGGAACGGAAATCTTGGTCCGAGCTGCCAAGCGCCTGCCTTGCAACAAAGCCTCATCATGGAACCGGTTTGTGGCAAAGATATCAAAGAGTAGAGAGCCCAACATTTGTGACCTACGTGACTGGCTAGAGGAGAACCTCATCGCAGATACTAATCCGTATGCTGTGTCGTATGATGAGCACAAGGGTGGGAAAGAAGAAAGACCAAGAAACAAGAATACAGGAGAGGGTTTGCCAAGACAAAGGCAGTCTTCAGGCACAGTATGGAACATGGTTGGAGAGGATTCAGAGAGTGCACAGGTCCAAGGGACAGAGTCTGGCAAGGCCGCAGACCAAACTGGTACCCCGGGAGACAAAGTAACCAAAGCCAACTCAGGAGCTGGTACAACTGGTGGAAGGTCGGGAGCCGCCAAGACAGGTACTGATACAGCTGGAGCCACAGGGGAAGACATGAGAGACAAGAAAGCCAAAGGTTGTGTTCTTTGCCATGGGGAACACCCTTTGTTCAAATGTGACAAGTTCTTGGCCAAGGATGTTTCAGCGAGACGCGAGGTTGTGAACACGAACAGACTATGCTATAATTGTCTCAAGCCCCACAAGGTCAAGGCATGTCCATCTACAGTCAGGTGTAGACAAGATTCATGCGGTAGAAAGCACCACAGCCTGCTGCATGTAGCACCCAAGACCCAGGATGATAAGTGACAAGAAAGCCAAAGGTTGTGTTCTTTGCCAAGGGGAACACCCTTTGTTCAAGTGTGGCAAGTTCTTGGCCAAGGATGTTTCAGCGAGACGCGAGGTTGTGAACACGAACAGACTATGCTATAATTGTCTCAAGCCCCACAAGGTCAAGGCATGTCCATCTACAGTCAGGTGTAGACAAGATTCATGCGGTAGAAAGCACCACAGCCTGCTGCATGTAGCACCCAAGACCCAGGATGATGAGGAAGCTAAGAAGGTCTACCATGCACAAGTTGAAGATAAACCTGGTCAGAACACGTATTTCCAGTTGGCAGAGGTATATGTCATGGGGAACAACGGATGTGTCATACCCACTGTCGCTCTGTTGGACTCAGGGAGTCAGCTCACGCTAGTTGATGAGTCGTTGGCAGGAGACCTGGGACTTAAAGGGGAAAAGCGGTCGCTTGTAGTAAAGACGATGAATGCTGAAGATACAAGATCATCACGTCTTGTCTCCCTGAGGATGAAGTCGAAAGACCCAAGCTTCAATGACATTGTTACTGTTCGCCGGGCCTGGACAGTTTCAGAAGGCACCTTTAAATGTCCGAAACAGCAGCTCAGTGATGCCTGGGAACACTGTAAGGGACTTGGAATTTCGGATGTCGTTGAACCCGCTGAGGTGAAACTGCTAATTGGAATCGACAATCCTGAAGCACACGTGCAGATGGAGTTACGGAGAGGGAGAGAAGGACAACCTTTGGCAGTAAGGACGAAACTGGGATGGTCCATTATGGGAGTGGAAACAGGAG
>NMRB01003784.1:6394-20555 GCA_002633025.1 Notospermus geniculatus | reverse complement strand
CCCCCCCCCCCACGTCCATGCCTGCCTGCCCACCCACTAATTTTATTGGGCTGCACATTCATCCTGATCGTAAACGTAGGGTTAAAATCACGTCATTCTACTATCATTCGATGGTCAATTGATAAACAAACATATTTATCGATAACTCACCTGGTGACTTTTGCAGGTCACGTATTTGTTTGTAAACACGTTCGCTAATTATGCAAAACACGCATTCAGGTGAAGCGCAATTTGTAGAATTCCAGGTTGAGGGCAGTTTGAAAACAATGGTATTATCAGACGATCATTGGTTTTGTTTTATTAGCTAAAGTAGAATTTGCGACTGAATTTTGCAAAACTGGGTGAAAAGATGTTTACAGAAAAACCTCTCTTAGTACAAGGACACATTTGTGACTGACAGGTGCTGTTATGTCCTTAATTGAGAGGTGTCCTGATTTCAGACATCAAAATGAAATAGAAATGACCCATTTGGGACTGAACTTTGGTGTCCTTAGTCGAGAGGTGTCCTCTTGGCAGCGGTGTCTACAACGGGAGGGCCCACTATTCTGTACTTTTATGTGCTTGTTTCTTTAAAAAAAACAGATCCAAATCCTGAATGCAGCCTATTGGGCGAATCAATGCAGGAGAAAACCAGAGTGCCTGGAAAAAACCTGGGATGTCAGAAATTATTTGTCTTACATGTATGTAAAATGAGTTCCACATGGGATTGAACCTGGCACCTCAGAGGTGACAGGTGTGATGTTTGCACTGTGCCACTCCGACAGCACTGATTAGAATGGACCTAGTTCTAAAAGTGGTGTTCAAAAGATGGCTAGGCCATCCAAATTTTGCCGTTACCCCGTAATCGCTCTGTATTGTTATGGCCTGCCGTTTGTTGTGGTATGCAAATTATTTCAGATTACCGGATATTTTGACAGGTATAATTAGATGGGCCACGACATTTAAGATTTATATTACAAATGTCAAAGTCAATATCGCGTGAGGTTTTATCTTGATCATTTTACGGTCACCTGAATCTCGTGGACCTACCTGATAAAGACAGATTTACTATGTTTGTTGTGTAGTATAAGCCGATGTGTCGTGGCACATGATTGGTCAGTGACAGTCTTCCGATAACGCGCCAAAAAATTAACCCTCAGTTGATGCTGAGGACTGGGTCACTTCATTTGCAAACTTGCCTGGGTGTGGCACCATGCAGTGATAGAGTCCTGTCATGTGTCCTAGCTGCTGTGATCTTGAGGATGCCATGTTGCCCTGTATTTCAGGTACTGGTAAACACTTCAATTTTGGAGAGAATTCTGGAAATTAATTTAAATTACCGACGAAATCCGTTTTTTTTACGTGGAGCAGCGGCTTCAGAAGATAAAAGATGTAGTTTGGGACACCTTGTATTTTCCGTCCACTTTACCTAATTTGCGTATGTCATCAATTTTCCGTATTTTCTTACAGGAAGTAGCAGCAGCGAACTAAATGGTCTCGTCGAGGATAAAGAAATGGCCGCCAAGGCCGTGGCGTTCGTGGTCAACAGTACGAGAAAAGGCATCGTACCACTCTGTGCCGACGTTGCCAATATATTCAGAATACGAAGATCGTAAGTTGAAATTATTTTAAAATCTGATAGACGTGCAGAGTTTTGTCTTTTATGTGGAGCTTCTTTCAAGCACTTTCCTAAGTGCTTCACATTTTTACCCAAGTCACTCAAGGCACTAACTTCCCTAGTCAGATATGTTAGTTGTATTTCACCTCGAGCGTTGAGGTTTTCTGTATGTCTCAAACATTCGGCCAATTATCGAAACACTCCCTTTGCTATGAACATGCACCTTGATAAAAACAGGATACTGTAATCGTTAAACAGGGGCAAGTTATCAGACATATCAGAAAATTATGAAGGAAAAAATGTAATGTTATACATTGTTTTGGCCAATTATGCGAAGTTCAAATTCTGTTGACAGTCAGTTTAATCGTCAAATGTTCTATACAGTGTAAATATCAGATCTGGGTTAATTTTCGTAAAATATTGAGTGGAGAACCAAGTGTCAAATATGGCATTATCGGCTCATTAGGCAATATTGCTTGTTTGGCAAGTAAATGTACAGCAGGAGAAAACCAGAGTGCCCGGAGAAAACTTGCACTGTCAAAAAGTCACGGTCTGTGTCATATGAAGAAGAGGTCTGGCTGGGGTTGAACCCAGTACTTCAGCAGTATCAGGCACATGCACTGCCTGCGCCACTCTGAGCGGTTAGTTTCAGACAGGCTTAAGCCAAACTTGGTTACAGGAAAATTCGTCCGCAGAAAATTCATCTCGGATAATTCGTCCCAAGGAAAATTCTTCTCCAGGGAAAATCTGTCCCCAGAAAATTCGTCTGGGGACGAGTTATCGGGGATGAATTTTCCAAGAGCCGCCAAACTTCTCCAACCTTGTACTCCATGGAATAATCTGTCCGACAGAAACATCACATGCTACTACAAAAATTGTCCATCCTCCCAATAGGAGCAGTCAGCCGTGCGTATTGCCAAAAGGTGGCAGCAAAGTTAGTGGACCAATACAAAGGAAAATCCACGTGATTGGTGCTCGATCAAGAATGAATGGGTCCGCTATATGCATTGAATTGGGCCGTAGTGACACCTATTGGTCAACTCACTGCCAGCTCCTATTGGAGGGTAGCCCTGTATATGTATAGTTGCTGCATCCTAATGTTGATTTTTCTTTTTTGTCGTTTCAGCTTGGAACACAAAGTTTCAGATCTTCAGCGAGAAAACGACATCCTACGCTCACAAACGAATAGTATTAATCTGAGTAACTCCGCTAGCCCCGCCCCACCATCGCTAGTCCATTCACAGCAATCTCACTCCAACTTGGCAGTCGATCGAAGCAGCCAGACGCACGAGAAGGTAAATACTAGCACAGCGCGACAGTGACAAATGTTTTGGTACCTGTTGTTTTTGTTGGGCCCTGCACACTGGGATCTTTTCTAAAATTTAGTCTTCGTCACATTATGCACCTGTGAGCTACAAAAAGTTGTGAAGTGTGCTCTGCCTAAAATCAGGTCGTCACGAACGAAGAGTCAGTCATTTAAAAATCCTCAAAAACTGTTGTAGATATGATGGAATTTTTTCTTTTCTTGTAGGACCGGTCGCGACCATGCTCTCGTTGTAGTCGCTGTTCAAGTATTGTCTGTTCGTCGCCGAAAGTGGAGAAGTCCAATCACATCGCACACCCGACCAGTAGTTCAATAGAACATTTACATATCTCACATATGCACCCGCCAAACGGAATAACGACGCGAGCTCTGGTCCATCACCGCAGCGAGGAGTCTATGAACAGTCATGTGACCTTGACACGAGATCGGAAAAATTCTTTACCGGAGATGACCAGTGAACCAGATAGAGAAGTGCCAAAGATTAGGTGAGGTTCGACGTTTTTGTAGAACTTTTGCCTGAAATACTACTTCAGGAGTGCAAGTGCCAAATTAGGGCGTAAGGGTTGTCAGGGGGTGCAGCGGAAGCATCTAGCACCTCTCACCTCTGAGGTCCCGGGTTTGATCCCAAGACAGACACAGTACTGCTGTCTTGGTTTTCCTAGACAGACACAGTACTGCTGTCTTGGTTTTCCTAGACAGACACAGTACTGCTGTCTTGGTTTTCCTAGACAGACACAGTACTGCTGTCTTGGTTGATGGGCGCTTTCTCACTTAAATTTGACATCATACTCTACATGTTGATTCACCAATCCAAGGCCAGTTCTCGATACACAGGCCCAGCCAACTAAGATCTTGATAACTGGGCTCCTACCCCTGACTCCTAAAGCTTACTCCTAATCCCAACCCTAACCCCTGACCCTTACAAACAGCCGTTACCCTAGATACTGGGTACCCTGTTCCATAGGATTAGATGACATTTATACCTTTTACCACAATACTCATGTGATAGAAGGAGTGACTCTTTTGACAGGTACGGCAGGAAAAATACCACATGCGATCCTATCAAATTGAAATGTGGCTCTAATCGTGGGTGTTCCCTATAAATATCAAGAAGTCAGTTTCCAGAAACTTGCAAATTTTCGACCCCAACCGGGGTGTACTGTTCCTCAGGCACTTTTCAGTTGGAGAGACCAGAAAAGACTGAGCTGAATCCCAAATGTACATGTAGATGTAGATCTGAAGAATTCTGTACAAACAGGAATAAGGTCCAAGCCCCATAAATTGGTTGCTAGACCTGACAGCAAACAGAGTGTACGTACATGTAATTAGTGTAACGCTTAATTTAGGCTGAAAGAAAAGAGCTTTATAAATTAAATGGCATGGGTAAATTTGTGAAAAGTATGTTCCCCATAAGTGCGGGTTGCGTTGCCCTCTTTCTTATAAAAGGTGTGGCTTGATATTGTCAAATATATTCAGTATTTTACCTCAGATTTATATTTGGCCTTGTGGCAGCACTACTTAATACGTGAAAAACAAAATACCGTGACATTGTATCAAGTGGATCAGTTTGTGCACCAGGTCCCCTTAAAAAACCAGCCCCCATAATAATGTGCAGTGATGCCAATTGTGCAGACCATACAAGTATTAGCGGATTTACGCCGAGATATCTCTTGAACGCCCCCAGGGCATTGTGGGTCACAATCGTATTTTGCTGTATACTAGACCCCCTCCCGTAGAAATGCCCCGATCAGGACACTACACATGGTTGAGATTCACGGTGATCTCGAGCATGGATGATAATTGTATCGGCGTATTTCTTATGATACGTTAAGTCTTTTGTGTGTGGCTATTATCCGTATATTTCGTGGTATCCCCTCTCATGCGCTAATCAGTTTTTCATGGGGTAAATCCAGTGCACTCATTCCGACATTTCAACCCAAAGTACTCGTGATTATGAAGACTAAGCGGCCATCACGACCAACGGATATGTTCTCAATGCGATTATACGCACAACGAAGAATTAGAGACAAATTCATTGCTGAATATTAGTCTACTGTCCGTCAGGACAAAGACCCGCTCTTCAGAAGTAGGGTAGATTACAATCTCCAAGAACTGTCAGAGTGGCGTAGTGCAAACATCAATGCTGTCACCTCTGAGGTTGCAGATTCAATCCATGGTCAGACATCTGCACGAAGCAGGCGCAGATCCAAGGGGGTGCACCCGGTGCACGCCCCCTTTCGGCCAACAAATCTGCAAAATCGACCGTGAAATTCTGAAATTTGAAGCAAATTATTGAAATTCACTGCAGATTTCATTGTTTCTAGCACAGTGCGCCCCCTCTTTTCCGAAATCGTGGATCCGCCCCTGCTATGGCAACCTGCTAGTCTTTGACAGCGCCAGTTTCTCCAGGCACTCCGTGATGGCTATCATTACTCTAGAATCTCCCTTTTAATAACAGACACCTCTGCCAGGAGGACACCTCACTGTCAAAGGACATGGAAGCTTTAGACAACCCTGGCTGTGTTGTCAAGGAGAATTTAAGTTCCTCCCCCTCCCCCGCCAAGAATAGGTTTGACGGGGAATCAATTTGCGACCCTTCAGACACAGATTCCAGGCATGGATCCAGGGCAGGGGGTCATAATAGCAACCAATGATTTTTTCGTCGGGATTGGCCTGAAATCACACCCTAGAATTTTTGAGGGAGGAGACCCCCCAGGCCTCGGCGAGAGTGTCTGTGGTGCCTGCCTTCACTTACGGCTACCATCTTCCCCAACCCCCAATCTTGAATCTGCCAATGTACGAGTGCTCCTTATGCACTAAAATTGGAAAACAGCCCATATTTGGCCGAGATAGATCGTTTGAACCTGTAATATGACTAACATAAAGTTCTTCATGATCACCCAAAGGTCAATTTTTGCCTCGTTATAACAGTGGCATGTCACTAATTGCGTGAGAAAACGGCCAAAAAGGGCGATATTGGCAAAAGTATCTTGTATTTGTTGACTATTAGTGGTATAGGGTCTGTGCCCTGTGTCGTTTCATGTCCCCAAGGCCCTTACACCGTGTCGTAAATAATTATGACTTGTTTTCCTGGTTTGGTTAGAAAAACCCCGCCACCCGTGACAGTAGAACGTTGATTATGACCAAACATTCCCCTCTTATCAAGTCCTCCCTTTGACAAGTCGTTATGTTGGCAATTAGTCGTAATTAGCTAAACGGGGCCATGAACATTCTGGACTTGTCGGAATAATTCCAACGTTCGCTGTTTTGTTGTTTGAACGTTTAAAAATCCACGTGATTTGAGCGACAGTTTTGGAATTTTTAACAGATGAATGCATGCAGTTATTATCCATTGCCAAGAATTGTTGGGCTCTTCCTGTTGTGATTTGGTCAAACAAACTTGGGTTAGTTACGTGCCCTAGGTCCGTTCTTTGTGTCCGTTGGTGTTACCGTGACCAATCTTATGTTCAGGCATGTCCGGCTGTTCAACTGGCACAGTGCAAACATCACCGTTTGTCACTTCTGAGTTTCGGGTTCAATCACCATAAAATGGGGCCTATTTGGAGTGGCTGCAACTATCAGAAATGGACCCCATTCTGCCCTTTTCAAATTTACAGGGCAAGTAATGAACCCTGAGAGTAAAAATAAATTCGTCTCCGAATTTCGCAAGTTTTCGACTCCAACCGGGGTCTTTCTCAGTCACTTTCTAGTTGAGATCATTCACTTTTGGGATCTCTACTAGAAAGTGCGAGGAAGACCCCGGTTGGGTCGAAAATTTGCAAAATTTGGAGACGACTTTACTTTTACTTAGTTACTTTGATTTTGGGTGTTGGTTTTTGTGTGCTACATGTATGTTGGATAGCAAGTATTTAATGAACCAATAGTGAATGAAGTAGGCCCATCTGTCTTTGGTTGGCAAGGCCTAGCTTATCTGAGGCATATTATGACTAAGACCTGGGGCCGTATGCATAAAACATCTTAAGTGTAAAAGTTCCCTTATCTTTTGTTTGGAACAATAGTTTAAGGGAAATTTTACACTTAACACCTTGGGTGCTGAGCGTTTTTTGTTTTTTCGCTCATTTGCTAAGGTTACGTGGGTTTTCACCATTTTTCAAAGATGAAAAAAACATACTTAGAATCAAGATTTCAACCTGAAACTTTCTGTGTTATTTCTTGAAGTCTTACTGAACATCATAGTAGTCCCTGTGTGAATGAACTCTCAAAATATTTCCCTTTATGGAGGGGGAATATACACATATCTGACAGTCCCGGATTGCCAGAAAAAAGGGGTGTAGCTGGTTGTCTAAATGCTGCACACATTCATAATTCTGTCTGTTCCTTACTGGAGGGTCACATGCAGCCCTACCACCCCAGCCTTTCCCTCTAATTCGACCACGCACTTTGTACTGCCACGTTTTGGCGCGCTGGGCATCATCCTCGCCCCTAGTATCCATTTGACTGTCGTCTGCGCTCGAGCACTGGCTCATTGCCAACACTTGCTGCACTCGCCCTGTCATCTAAATCATTGTCTCTCTCATTGACACTAACCTGACTGTCTTCCTCATCACTATCGTGCGCCAAATCACTGAAATCTGGGTCCGAATCGGCTACCAATTCGGCAGCCTCCTCGGCGGAATAACACGTTCAGGACGCCGATACTCCTGCTGGCAGCCATTGTTCTACGATCTATAGACTGTGTACATGGCTAAAAATAACCGTGACTCAATGCTGATCCACGTGGA
The DNA here is from genome assembly GCA_002633025.1 of Notospermus geniculatus. NCBI lineage: Eukaryota > Metazoa > Nemertea > Pilidiophora > Heteronemertea > Lineidae > Notospermus > Notospermus geniculatus. The sequence continues at coordinate 12,892 of NMRB01003784.1, read as the reverse complement.
AGCCAATGTCAGCTCTCCGTCGATGTGGAGTCGGGATATTTCGAAAATGGCGGTAAATTTGAATTGATCGTGACGGAGATCTCCGTCAAAACGCACCGTACCGTATACGTACTGCGTTGCGGAGATCTCCGTCAAAACGCACCCAAGGTGTTAAGATGTTTTATGCATACGGCCCCTGCTCCTTCTAAACACTGCAAAATACATAGCTGAAAGCCTATAAGCAACCTTTTGATTTTGTGCTTCTTAAATCCTACAAAACCCTTCATCAAAAATCCACCCATGAAAGGGTGTATTGTGAATAATTCTTGAAGTCCTTCATGTTTTGACCATCCTGCACCTGCCTGTATACAGTATACTGTCTGATTTCAAAAGACCTATACCTTTGTGTGTGTATAGCATGGGGTATACCCTCCCTGACTCAAAGGACCTGAAAGGCTGTCAATGGTTTGTGATCACTGAAGCATAAATGCTTCTGATCAGTGAGGCATGGTTGAGCAGAAAATAACCCTTGGTTGATCCGACTCCCAAGAAAGACTTGAACACGATGTTAAAGGGGAAGTCCCTTTGAAAACTGCCTCAACTCATCTGTCTCCAGGTTTGAGCAAACAGTATGTATCTTCTGTTGAAGTTTTGTAAAAGCCTTGGAAATGAATTGGAAAGAATTTGAAGAAACATTCTTCAGATGGTTCACAGGAACAACATTTCTTCAAATATTTTTCAATCAAATGAATCAAGTACCGGTACTGTTGGATGCGAGAAAACTTCGACAGAAGATGTCGTCTGCTGGATTCTGGGGACAGATGAGTTTTAAAGAGGTAGTCATGGTCGTCTTATCAGGCCAAGAATTTTTTACGTCTGTCTCAAGAGGCAATGTCAGGGTCTGTCACAAAAAAATTTGATTTTGGTCCAGCCATCTTTTTTTCTGACTTAGATATTTTGTTGTCGATCTGTCAAAACGTTACATCGGAATACGACAATTTTGTCTTATTATCGTCCGTCTGTTGTAGTCATAACTGGTCTTTTTCAATGGGTGGCAATTTTTGAGGGGAAGAAAATTACGTTGAAATGATGGCGGTGCCTGAGCTATTGTCGATATGGACAAAATATCACGAAATGTTTTCCCGTTTTCAAAAGATATTTTCCCAGACATAATTACAGCAATTACAGCCAGATTGCTGGTGATATTAAAACGTGTCTAAATAATCGAAAAATTGTGAGAAATTTTTGCGCAGCTTTTGTATCACTATGGTAACTGACCTAGTTAATTCGTCAGCATGTGTTACCATCCTGTCAATGGTTGGCCTGTAATTATCATATTTTGTGTTCAGGTTAACTGCCGTTTGCCTGATTAAACTAGCTAGCGCTCGGAGCTGTCGGGATTGTATAAAAAGTGCATGTCTACCTGATCCGCGTCATGTAGCGTGTGGTTTACGTCAGTTTTAATATCCTGGACGGAGGATTGAGAGTTTTGTTGTGAAAAAATCTAAAAGAGGGAGCACTTGTGAGTGTTTTTGACGAGGAAGTTCTTCCTGTTTGTTGTAAATCTTGCTCCTCTGGCAATCACAACATCCATTACGAAAAATTGGAGGCAAGAATGCAGTGGAACCTCTCTATTAAGGACACCTTTGGGTCTGATGGATGCTGTTGTCCTTAATTGAGAGGTGTCCTCATGGGCGCGAATCCAGAGGGGCCCCCTGGGAGCACGCCTCCCTTTTGGCCAACAAGTCTGTAAAATCGACCGTAAAATTCTGGAATTTGGCGCAAATTTCAATGTTCCTAGCACAGGGCGCCCCCTTTTCCAAAATCCTGGATCTGCCCCTACCTCATAAAAATAGTCAGGAATGAAATGATCAGCAAACTCGTTCCCCAAATATGCATTTCCCAGGCATCTGAGGCACCAAACACCATCACTCTCCTGCCATAAGCGGGTGGGTGCCCTTTTTGAGAGATCGTCAGATTGTAGAAGTAATCAGAGGTTGGAATGTCAGAGTGGCATAATGCAAACATCGGCGCCTGTCATCTGTAAGGTTCCGGGTCCAGGCCCTGCTCTTCATGTCATAGAGATTGGCGCTGTCTTTGACAGCACAGGGTTTCTCCAGGTGCTCTGGTTTTCTCCTGCTGTACATGTACATGTATATTACATCAGATTCGGTCTATGTGGTCTGTAGAGTCAGTAATGCTGTACATGGTGGGCGACTCGCTGCTCAATATTTCAAAACAAAGTCAAGACCTTGAGGTATGATACAGCCGGCCCATTTGACACTTAGAATCAGCTGTAGGATAGATCTTGGTCGTCTCCCAGGCACCGCTACAGAGATGCATCAATGATGTCACTTTTTCTCCTGTCTGGAGACACAATAGACCAAATACAATGAAGAGTTTTTACATTCAAAGTTATTTATCACTTCTTACTTTGTCGTTTTCAGATGCTGAACGTTTGTACATTAGAACCTCTTATTAACCCAATAGAGCCCATGCCGCCCTAAACCGCCCTGCCGTGAGCCGCCTAGAAGACCACACCCACTTTTGAAAAAAATCCCCATCACCTCTAATATAGAAATCAAAATCACCAATTGCTGCCGGCAGTGCCACAATCGGCCATGCCTCCAGACGCCGATACCGCCATAAACCGCCTTGACTCATTACACTGTTCTCTACAAATGCATTCAGCTTAATGCAGAGGCATTTCGTGGCGGTGAAAGCTACAGACGGAAAGTGCAAAAAAATAGGTGGCTCTACTGGGTTAACACCTTCCCTGCCCAATGGTTTCAGAAAATAACATGACACAGGCCCAGATTTAAAGCCAACCCATCACACAAGTACTCCAGATTTGCAATTAAGTCAACCTCGTCCCTCTGACTTTTCTAACCAGCGCAGTTCTTCTCTTTCCAGTCCTGTAGCCCAGATTTGTAAAGAAGTGCAATGCGTCATAATTCCGTCACAGACCGACGCCAAACTTGAGGAACAGTTTACAGAAAGTGAGTCAGTGCTGCCCCCTAGAGTCCAAATAATCAACTTCTGATGGCAATATTTGGGGTCTCAGAGTGGTGCAGTGTAAACATCAGCTCCTGTCACCTCTGATGTTTTGGTTCAATCCCCTGTCGCACCCATTCTCCATCTGATGGAGAGGTCAATTCTCTTGACAGCACAAGTTTCCTCTGGGTGCTCCAGTAATCTACCAAATATTCAAATCGGGTTACCGTAGTTGGATAGGTACAGTTATCATGTTAGTTAAGTTCAGAGATATAATTTTGGTGATATTTTTTCAGCTGTAAAACTGAACTCAAAGTTAGCAGAGGAACTCGGTGCCGCCAAAAAGGAAATAGAGGTATTAAAAGGACGACTAAAAGAGTTAGAGGTAAGTTTGGAAATTGTGCCCCCCCCCCCACAGAGTGGGGGTAGGTACACAGTGCGAACATGGTTTTCCATTGCCCAATCCAAAATTACCAATGCCATCTGCGAACTCTTGTCGGAACTAGTCATTTGGTTCAGTTTCAGCCATACTGACAGTAGTTTTAGTTCCTGTTTTAGTCGCTAGGTGTCTCTAGTGTCATTCTGCACCGCTTGCAAATAGCCTGAATTTACATTGTACCCTGGTACTATAAGGAACAAAATGACTGGTATGAAAAGGGTTAAGGTTTTGGGGAAGGGTCAATTGCTTTGATTCTGTACACGTTGCTGCGTCCTCACTTGAGCGCCCTCTTTTTGCAGATGAATACCCTCGCCCGTCGCTATAATGACCAGATGTTTTACGAAGATGAGTGCCTGAGTAGCGACCCGAGTTTGACCAATGGACACGCCCACACAAAGGAGCACACCGCCATCTTGCCAGCCGTCGAGAATTCAAAACACAAGCACCACCGTTCGTCCAATAGCAGTAGTTCTGAAAGCGTCCCGAGTAAATCTAAAGGGAAGAAGACGTCGCCGACAGCGAGTTTCGTTTACCCGAGTCCTATCCCAGGATGCAAATGTTCGAGCTGTGAGTCAATGTTGGGCAGCGGCGGGACGAAAGTCAAAAATGGGTATGCGGAGAATAAAAAGTTTTATATAAATGGGTAGGTTGGTTTTCAATAAAATCCCATAACTGATTTGAGAGACATCTCATGTCTTTGTGTTGAACTAAAACGTCCTGAAAAAACAGGTGGAAGTCGAATGACATCGAGATAATGATATGATAATGACTCGTTTTCAGTGGGAAGCAGCATGTGAACCTCGACGACCACGTCGTTGTGAACGGTGAACGCACAGGTTATATCCGTTACATTGGTCACCTGGACATCAAACTTGGCCAACCAAATATGGTGTTTGCTGGCCTTGAATTGGATGCACCGGGTAAGCTTTGACCAGTTGATCAGTTCCTGCCGTAATCCTGGTACAATCTCGAGGATGTCACTTCTGTTAAGGTCCATGAGTTCTCTGCATATGAATTCATAAAGCTAATCCATGCTGAGGTTTTCTTGCTTTCTGTCACTTTACGCAAAACGCCAGGGAGCGAGTGATAAGAACAAGCAACCTCTTAACCAGATGTAATTTACCACTTAGCCAGTCCGACATCTAATTTGCCAAAATACCATTCTGTTATTGTTTCAGTTGGCCGCCATGATGGATTTTTCAACGGGAAGCGATATTTTTACTGTCACAAAGACCACGGGGTATTCCTTCCACTACAGGACATTGTTTGTATTATTACCAAAAAGGTGAGGAGAGGCGACATATTTGTACCCTGTCTAAGTGTTGACAAGTACTCCCACAGGGCTAGAGCCTCTGGGCCTTTTACACTGAGTCGGGTCGATCTGGATCAAGGCCAGTTCACTTACTAGACCACGAAAAGGGAAGAATAGTACAGGTCACATGGCTTTGCCATGGTACAAAAAGCAAGTGAACCGGCCTCGATCTGGATCGAACCGAGTCGGTGTGAAGACAACTCATGTCTCTTCTCCAGTTTTGTGAACAATATCTGAACAATATCTTGGTGAAACATTCGAAATCTTTCTTTTATATTTCAGATCGCTAAGAAACTCCAAAATTCTGTGACGCACACGGAGGTTCGGCGGCGACCGTCATCAGAGTCGGAGAAAGGCTCGTCATCAAAATCATCTCCAAAGCGAGATAAAACTGACAAATCTGGCAAAGTCGATCGTCGACTTTTTACGCCGGATGCTTTAACGGGGAAATCAATTAGGTACGTAGTTTATCCCGACTCCACCAGGTAGGGCTGGTAGTCATTTTGGCCAGTATTCACTGAACCTGCTGTATAATGCCACAATTAATGCTTGAATCCCAAGTATAACAATTTCTACACTAAAATCTATGCTGCTTTGTCGTGAACTTGACCCTGTGACCTTGACATTGAGTGTCCTGGCCTTGACCTGGTAACATTGACCTTGAGTCAATCTTGACCCACTAGGATAACACTGGCTCCTAACATAACAGAGTGATTCTAGTTGCTAAGCTTGGTAGTATAATCATCTCACCGTAATATCTCTTTCAGGGAAACGATTATGTCTAGCACGGAATATGTCGATGTATGACAGGACGATGACAGTACGGAGCTAACACGGAGCCTCAATCTGGTCAAAGATACGCCAAATAATTGTCCTAAAATACACTGATGCGTAGTCATCACAAACTACATGGAGCAACATGAATGTCCGTCGTCTTCCAGGCAATGTCATGTGACTGGTGCTGCCCCCTGTGGGATGCATCCTGTACAGAGTTACCTTTGAACTATCCGTGGCGTCACCTATTATAGGATTAACTCACTAACTCTGAGCTTCGTTTACATGCACTTAACAGCTGAGGAGATTGCGACAATTTCCAAAAAGTGATATTAAAATCGTCCAAGTGATGTTGACAGGCGATTTGTGTCCGCGATATAAAATGTCAAACATTCTTTGTGATATTTTTTGGAGCTAATTTATGAAGTGTGCGTGACCTTGACCTTGGCTTCCAATGACCTTGACCTGCAGGTTTTTGAACCATGACCTTGAACTTGAATAACATGGTGTGCTAATATGTTCCGTTGTGTTGACATTAATTGAAGAGACTTCTCACTCTTGTGAGATATGTGTAAATAGAGAAATTCGTTTATAAATCTTGCCAAAAACCAAAGAGAATTAACTGCTGGATTAACATTTATCTCCATGGTAATGACCTATGACCTGTAGGGGTCAAAGAGTAAAGTATATATTCATGGTTGGTGTTAATGGTGCCGAAATATGCATAATGAATTAGATGTAAACAAAAAGTCGCTAGATTTCAGAATATCAAATGTTACCTGTTCAATGTCCCCGTCAGAGTCGCTCCTACTCATGGTTCAAGTTTTTTTCAACAGGTGGCGTTGTCAGTCATCCATGGAACTCGACTTCAAACTTGGATTCACCGAGTGGTCGCAACTTGCCGACGTCGATATGATGCAGTATTGATATGGCCTTGGTAATGGCCAGGTATGGGACCTGGTAATGACCAGGCATAGGACTTGTAATGACCAGGCATGTG
>NMRB01003782.1:42938-52941 GCA_002633025.1 Notospermus geniculatus | reverse complement strand
TTTTCACTCTAAGATTTGTGTCTCCATTATTAACGTGTTTGAGACGGAAAACTTGTGTGGCGAATCCGTCATCACGCTTATTGGCAGTATTTTATAGGGCAACGAAAGAATAAAGAAAAATAAAGAAAAAACAAAAATAAACAAATCTGAACACCTGTGCCTCGCTTTTATGAACAGAAACAGCAGACGAAAAATGATAGTGTTTTGAGAAATATCAAAAATTTTCGAGCCAGCTTTTTGACCTTTTTTGGAAATTAGGTCACTGACCTTTTCTATGATGTATATGTCGAGTGTACACTGGCAAGAGCATTACAACCGGTGCAGACGGTACGGTAGTTACATTAACAACACCATGTTGGACAAATGTTGTCTAGTGTGTAGGCCTCCAGGGGAAAGAGTTAAAAACAAAGTGTTGCTGATTTGTTGGCCTGTGTATATACAGGGGTCAAAAGATCGTGTTATTCAGGAATGTCGCTCAAATGTTATGGAGATGTTGCCAGTGTACACGTAGCTTCCTAAGGCCTCGAATTAATACAAAGCCTATTCCTTTTTTAACAAATAATCGGGCAGTAATCAGACCGACTGGGTTCAACGTCGTCGGGTAAGGAGATAACGTCCATTTCCAGAATCTCGAAGTTAGAATTGATGGCATTTTCACAAAATCGAACATCAGCAGAACACAGGCAGCACAACGAATAAATTATAGTAACTGAATAATAGTATACAATACTATATGTGCATACAAAAGTTCAAGTCAAATATCTCAGTTTACAAAAATAAAATAACGTATTTTAGACTTGTTTCGTATTATTATTGAGTGCTACTTTATATCGCATTTCAAGGCGGCGAGCAAAGGAAGGCCGCTTGTTGCTCATCCTTAAACCATTTCCTCGTAAAGGTTTTCTTTTAGTGTATACCTCAACATGAGCAGCCACCATGTAAGTGGGGCTTCCTCGAATGCCAAACATTATGGTCACCATTGGGTTGTACGCTGCAAGTATGTCAATGCCCCTAGCGTCCAAAAATATCAAAACCAATAATATCATGTAGACGGTAAATATTCACATAGTTAATCTCCACCAACCAATACTTAAGGAACACACAAATACAGGGTGTCCCAAAAAACACTGACTAATTTTGATTAGACCTCATTTTATTGCTACTCAAGATTTTTCTTTGATATTTTGTCCAGATATTCCTCACAACTAGAAATTTTAACCATGTAATTTTTTTTCAGAAATACCCACTAGTTCAGAAATTATCTCCGTAACTTATGATGTGTTCAAACCATGCCTCTCTCTACTCTTGTCTATGATATGAACGCCACATTTATCCCGTCTCGCCGAAACTGACTCCATTTTTAACTTGGTGGTCGATTTCATAGTTGGGTACGTGAAATACCATACGCAACCTCCTCTCTGTGTGGAGAAACTTACTCTCTGATGTGCCATAGGGTGCAGTAGCATAATATGGCGTTTTTGAGGATGAAGAAGGGAAAACTGTAACTGTCAACCCTGACAGGTACATTGATATGCTAAGGGAGAAGATGCATCTCTGCCCTCAGGAGAAAGCAAACTGTTGATATGAAAACAGTCATATTCCACAACAAGATTGAAGATGGGGCACCTCCCATTGTGCTGAACACTGGAATTTCTGGAACAGGAAAGTACCGTTACGGTACTTTCCTGGGGACAGACTGACATCCCGTCGAACCGAAAGAACAATCCTTGGCTCCCCGTACTCACCAGGCTTGAATCCCCCAGATTACTTCCTTTGGTAATACCTAAAGGATCAAGTGTACAGTGACAACCGTTACACACTAGAAAGACTTGAACAGCAGCACTTGGGCAGAGAAATTAGGCAAATTTCAGCTGATATGCACCAACAGAGTAACTGACAATTCCAATGTGCATGTTGCAGTTGTTATCCAGCAGAGGAAGGCATGGTTTGAACACACCATAAGTTACGGAGATCATTTCTGAACTAGTGGGTATTTCTGAAAAAAAATTACATGGTTAAAATTTCTAGTTGTGAGGAATATCTGGACAAAATATCAAAGAAAAATCTTGAGTAGCAACAAAATGAGGTCTAATCGAAATTAGTCAGTGTTTTTTGGGACACCCTGTAAGTCAGTATATTTTTGTTGGAAATTTATGTGTTTACCATAATATTTAATTTACAAGGCGGTGGAAAAATAGTATAGAAAAAAACCCAGTTATGTTAAAGCTGATTTTAACATCTGCGCTAGTCAAAGAAGTGATGTAGTTCATCACCACCTACAGTCTCATGTGCAAACTGATTATGGCAAGAAAGAAACGTAAAATATGATTATAGGTTAATATAGCGATTCACCCGCCCTTAATGCCAATACTTAAACGTTTGTTCCAGAGTCATGTGAGGCTCTCACTTTTTCAGTGGAGCAATGACAAGCAAATCTTTAACTGGCCCCTTTAAATGAACTCATTTTCTAGATGGGTTGTCCAGCAAAAACAAAATAGTTGGTGAAAGATGGGAGCATCCTGATGTAATTTCATGGCTCCCTCTCCGTCACAGCATACCAACTACTTCGTGCGCGGTGACACTCAGGGAGCGAGCGCTAGGACGCCCTGACATCCTCAGGAAGACTCGGAGCGTCTCCTTCCTCTTTCCAAGGGGATTACAGGTCGACATTATCGACACTTGCGTCTTGAAGCAACTCGACGGATCCGTCGCAGATCAAAAAACCACCACGCGCAGGTCGACATTTCAGCCATTGAGAGGAACTCGGAGCCACTCATGTCGACAGCGTGTCTTCCATGCCCTCGGTCCATTCCAACAACAAGTCGCCGAAAAGTAGAACATGGGCAACTCGAGGCATGGCAACTAGCGGATCCGGCAGTTGCTCGCGGAGACGCAAGTGCGCTCTGGTAACAAAATCGGCAACTGACCAGTCACTCCGAGTTGCTTCCATCTTCAAGACGCAATGTCGACCTGTAAGCCCCTTTCCTCGTCATGGAACTGCGAAGTAGGCAAATATATTTATAACCCGACGTGAGTGTAAAGAAAACAATATGATACAGGCCTAGTTCACCGATGTATACTGATCAGATGTGGAAAACAAATAAAGGTCATCAGCGGAAACCATATTATACGTATTCCTATTGCACTCTCCTACGCATTAATTCATTATATCATTGGTTGAAAACTTCAAAATCTCAAGTGTTAGAATATTCAGGTAGAATAGGTGGTGTTTAACGTATTCCAATCCACAACGCCCACAGAGCACACATAAATTTTCTCCAGCAAATCGCTTATTCAGCATAAATACCTAACCGAACGAAAGGTTCTTGGCATCTTAAAAAAACATCATGACGTCACAACGAAATGTACAATTTTGCAAGACGTCTTGTGACGCATCTGCAAACACAATGGCAGTAGTACCTAGCAAGAATAACGCTGATGTAGCACGGTTATATTTACAATTTTATACAAATTTCAGTGGGTACAATATTAGGGTGAGTGTACATTGTCTCTTTTAGCACGTCGCTTTGCTTACATATTTCTGAGGATCAACTTTCGTTTCACCCACTCTTAAGGACTAAGTCACCGTCAGGTTGATGTTGGCCACTGCTGTTCGCGCATCTGCTCACAGATTACCAATGCCAAAGGGATACGAAAAGGCCTTCAGACACTGAATGGCTACTTTTGACTTTTGTAGTCAGTGTTTGAAGACCTTAGACACTCATACGTACACTGAATAAAAACACTGAATACAGAAGGGGGTTGAGTCATTGTTGATTATACAAAAAAAGCTTGATGTCTTGCCTGTAACCCTTTGGCATTGGTTTGATCAGAAATAGCTGAAGAAATACTGCATTGAAAGCTTCTTTTTTTATCCACGCTTCAACAGACAGGCCCAACCAGGTTCAGTCGGAAAGTACTTCAGTCGTACAACAACATCTCATGTTAACTGACCTTTGGCCTATGTCACCAATCTCTTCCGCGTGAAAACGCCAAACTGACCGACAATGCCGGTGTAACGTTTTTCAGTGAGGTCCGTGTGCCATTACAACAGCTTGACGGAAAAAGCGGCGACTTGACAATGGGCGACACACAGAGAAACAGTGTGTCTGTTTCCCAGTGTGTTCCGAACAATGGGAATCACACAGAAAAATGGCCACACTGAAAAACGTTACACCTGCTCTCAAAACATTTCAGATTCAAACTGTTCGTTTGTACATTCATATTACACGTCATCACCGACAACCGCGTCCTTAAAGGTGAAATCAACGAAGGCCTCTCCATGCATTTATAAGCCGAGAGTTATTACACACTGCATGTAGCTAACATTATTTACTACAAGTATTCACAATAAATTGGCGACCCGTCAAAAATCCCATTGTGACCCATCTGTGTTGACCATCCTCCCACAGCAGGGCTTTGGTCTCGCTCCTCTTCAAACACTCGCATGAGTGGATGAAGAGGAGCGAGGCAAAACCCCTGCTGTCGGAGGATAGTGTTGACCCTCTTAGGTAACGTCTTACCAAAATATGGCATATATTATAAGCATCTATAGCTATGGAAAACAAAAGGACATATGATCTCTTCCCTCTCAGTAACACAGTTGACAAAATGTCCTAACTTTTGAGAATGAACTGTTTTGCATTATGTAAAGGTCGGTCAAGATGTGACATTACTTATGCGTCAAAAATATCAACGTGACAGAATTAAAGAACACACTACGATGCTCCAAATGTACAAATGAGCACACGGATGGCTTGCATTTTTTATGTACAGAAAATAGTAAGACAGTCAGTTTTCATTAACATGCAAGTTTTTATGATAAATGAGTATGTACATCCTTGGACTACCTTTCCAAGACACCTAGGGCTTTTTTGTATATCTTGCCTTAATAAGTCATGTTCACCTGGTTTAATTATGAGACACGTCGGATGAGCAAAAGCAGGAAGAGCGCCATGGTTGAATATAAAATCCACGGACTTTTTTCACAGAAAGCAGCTAAGTGGTATTATTCTTAATAATGGCTGATATTTATAAAAGATAGCAAATGCTTTTCCTTAAGGTTTTGTAGTACATTTACATTGCACATTGCTGTGCAGATTTTGAGTAAAAGCCTGTCCTTACTTTTATGAATACTAGCCCATGACGCACACGAAAAACCCGACCTTGCCAACATCTCATATCATGATTTTACATTACAATCAAAATGATTGTACATTTTTATGTCATAGTTTTTGACACACTCCACCTCAATTCCACGTGAAACTTGACTACGAGGTAAAAATTCTTGAATAGTGTGGAGTACTTGCGTTGTGTGGAGAATAGCTGATGCACTCATGGTCTTTTCTTGCATTTGAAAACGTGTGTCATATATGAAATTGAAGCATCACGTGCCTAGAAAACGCCCGGTCCTTTTTGTCCTGAGAACTTTGGAAAGCAAGGATACCCTGTGCAGTTCTCCCCTCTAACGGTAAAAAGTAGTTTCTCAACGAGTGCGGTGGGAGCACAGCTGGTTGAAGCAACAGCCATACTCCACTCTACAATGCACGTAGTAATACACGTTAGAGATATTACTTCAATCGACCCTATCCCCGCTGGCCACAACTGGAGACGCTCAATTTCAATTTATCATTGAAAGACAAAGTTTGCTAAGTGAAGAAGTGGTATCGTGTGCGAAAATAGAGTACTGAATAATATAAACCATGCTGCTTACTTCGTTGTGGGAGAAATAAAATGCTTATCATAACCAGCTTATCATAATGGCGCGTGTATTACAATCACAATTCATTTTTATGGAGCGTCATTTTCCTGTACATTACGCATGTTGATGATCGATTAGTTCAATAGGTAATTCGAAATATTTGGAAGCTGAAGAACGTCCTTCAGTCAGGCTATACATGTATGTCTCATCTCAAATACAGGCATAAAAAACGTGTCATAAAATGGCATCCTTTTCAAATCGACCGTTGATTTTGTGACGTGCGACCAGGGGAAATTTTATCAGCCATGAAATTTACAATGAACTTACCCCCGTGGATTTCAGAAAGTCACGAGGAAAATATTAACGCGGCACAAACATTCTAAAACTGGTGCCACGTTTCGCTGTCATTTCAATCGCACAGTGTTCCCTGCATAGTTTGGGAACGCCAAAACCAGATTGATATACATTTGTGTGTGTATCGTCCATTCTCAGGCCATGACTTATTTCCTTAATGTATTGCAGCGGAACACTGGTAGATGGCAACAACTACAGCTGTTACACCGACATCACTCTTGCAAAAAACAGATGTGAATTCATATCAATGAACATGGGATCTGGACCTGATACTCCTCTAAGAACAGATGATACTCCTCTAAGAACAGACTTAAATGCTCCTACACGAGTCACTGGGACATTGCTTCAACAAGTGTCTTTTTGCTCCAACAAAAGTCTCAGATGGCGTAGGCTACACTACATGAACAATGGTACATGTAAATTTAAAGTACGTATGACATACATGTAATGACGGTTTGTAAAACGGCAGCAAAACATCTTCACAAGAGCCATCTCGTAACGAATATGCAGAACTGTATTCTTTTGTTGTGGACATTGCTGAGTCACTTTAAGTCAAATCTTCACGTAATACTGCGTCCCCTTCAATGCACATCCCGCTGTACTTCCCGGCGTTCACTGCACAAGTTCATCGCATCAGCAGATTCCATCCCGTTTCTCTTGAAGTCCAATGTGCTTTTTGTCGTCTCGCAGCCAAACTAAGGCAAAACCGAACTGTTCAGTGTTGAATTGTATATGAGTATAAAAAAAACAGGTTTCGAACTGTTCAGTGTTGAATTGTATATGAGTATAAAAAAACAGGTTTTGTGCAACATGGAATTATATTATCGTGTGTATGACCAATGCACATCATTCATGTACGGTATACTACGGATGTAAAATAAATACACGACGCTCCTTTTGTAATGCGCAATTCGAGTGTATGCATATATCATCCCGCCAAAAGCACTTGGTCACCCGGCTGCAACAAAAATCATATACAAAACAGTTGTAGTGCTTATGAAAGCATGCCAATCCTGCCAGGTAAAGCTATGTTGGGCCATTTCGAATTGCAACTGGGAACTGTCACACCTGTACCTCGCTATCATGGTTATCTGGATCCGGACAAAAGTCCTCTAATTGTCTTATCATAAGAAAGTCTCCTCAAAGATTGTACCTCACGTTCGCTCAGGCATATACGTCCATGCTATGAGTATATAAAATGTCACTATCACTGTTATAACACTAGAACTGAGTATGGGTGCCGATGAACTTGCTTTGGCTTTTGACCCTGCTTTTAGCGGCGCCTGGTGCTGAATGTCATTGACTGTTGCCACTTTTATCATGGATAATTTTGGATCCTTAGTGACTGACGGATGCCGCGAATTTATCATGTAACTTAATAATTCTGCAGGATATACACATATCTGAAAAGAAAAGACAATCAAGTCATGAAAACAACCCAACCAAACACGAGATTACCCCACCAACCACGAGATTACCCCATCAATCACGAGATTACCCTTTCAATCACACGATTACCTCACCAATCATGAGATTACCCTTCCAATAATGAGGTTACCCCCACCAATCATGAGATTACCCTTCCAATCACACGATTACCTCACCAATCAAGAGATTACCTTTCCAAACTTGAGATTACCCCACCAATCACAAGATTACCCCACCAATCATGAGATTACCCTTCCAAACACGAGATTACCCCAACAATCACGAGATTACCTTGCCAATCATGAGATAATCCAACCAATCACGAGATTACCTCACCAATCATGAGATTACCCCACCAATCATTAGATTATCCAACCAATCACGAGATTACACAACCAATCATGAGATACTCTCCCAATCATCATCAGATCACTATCCTAAACTCTACTTACTGATTTCCCAGAATATGCTGCTTGTTCATTTTTACTCTCTCTACCTTGATAATCATATGGATTGTGGACAGACCATTCTCTCTTTCTGGTCCTTTGCGGCCGGCCAAGTGTTGACACCAGGAAGTCTATATTAGATCCTTTATGCGCGTACACTTTCAGGCCGCATATCTGCAAACAGAGGAAGTACATGTAGGTTGCGTACATAAAAGTACATTTAATAGTTACATACATGTACATGTAGTTACATCGTTATTTCAGGTGGGCAGAGCTTGAATATTATTGAGTGACTTCTCAAATTTAAAGTTCCACAGTATGCATGAGGTGACTCTTTCTCCCTCCCCACCTTCATAAGACTGGTCTCCTGTCCAACCTATATATCGCCAGTGGTAACACCCGAGGATGGACTGATACTGTATCCAAACAAAAATGGCCGCCTTACTTTCCTCACTTGAGAAGTTCAACGTGCTGTTATAGCGTGACTAACCCTTCAGCAGGTAAGGTAACATGCTTCAACTCATTCTTTTATATGTAGCAACACTCTCCATCCCTAATTGGTAACTTAGACCATTCAAATAGATAGATTTGAACAGTCTTTCGAGCAATGACGTTGGCTAAAACTCAAAGGTTCGTCGGCCGTCCCGAGATATAACGCATACTGTCGGGCTTTACATGTAATATGTTTCAAACGTCCTGTCGCCAATCGAGTACCGAGATAGCCCATATACATACCCAGTTATCGTTCGTTTCACCGTTCAATAAACGTGTAAGTTTTTCTGAGACCTCTCTGAAAGTCACCCTGACCGAATAGTTTCGCAGGATTCTTAAATCATTATCGCTATATCCTACATGAAGGAAAAGACCTGAAATGTAAAACAGAAAATGAGTTGTCAGCCCATGTTGAAGGAATGAAATGGTCCATGGACCATGTGCTCACCTGGGTGAACATATACCAGAAGAACGAATAACAAGTGTCAAGTCGAAATGTTGCGGGGAAACATACAAGTTTAGAACATTCTTTGTGGTATTGTTCATGAGATATGAACCAAAATACATTTTTCAAGACAGATGATACAATAAAAATTTGGAGATGATCCAGTCATTAGTTCAGGAGTTATTGCACATTGTGCACTACGACAATAGCTCGACCCGGTGAGCTAAAAATGGACAGCAGTCCTTTTTGCCATTTCGACGAAGCTACACCAAGTTCAGGGAGCTTTTAATACCAAACTACACGTTCGTCCACAAATTTTAGGCATTCGTTCGGAATACGATACACCGAAATATGTTCCCTTACCATCCATTTGCGGGCTTCCCTCAGCTTTTGCACAGATAATTTCTCCTCTACTACATTGACAGGTACCTCGTCCTTGCAGAGTGAAGACAGAACCATGCGCTGAAAAAATGATGATGCAAAATGAAATGTATTGTAACGAGAACGATGTGTAGTCCACTTAGTAAATAGCAAACCTGCGAACGCCTATTCGAATGGTCAGGCCTATTAGCAAAGACTGAATCCAAACACAAACCACTGAAAAGTTGATCAGTTGGGTAAAGATCATTACGATGATACCCCCCATCATCGTAATTCATCTTTACACAACTGATCAACTTTTCTGTGGCCTGTGTTCCAAACGAATGGCTTCCAGGGCCGATGCTTTCATAGAGTGATGATGGTGAGAACAATGACTGTTGGAACGGTTTGGAACAGTGTTGAGGAAGCATGTAATCTATGCGAGCTATTGTCGTCATTGCGAATGGGTTGATCGAGCCTAAATATGGTTGAACGACCTCTCAAATAAGAAATACGGTATATTCTTTGCGCATTTCCAATTTCTCGAAAGGTTACATGTAACAGCTTTTGAAAGGAAAGGATCTCAACCAGTGTAAAAATCATACTTACGATATTGTTGGCCGTTCCGGCGACAAAATTTGTTTGGCAAACAAGGCATTTTTCTACAGTAAAATGTATTGTTCCTCAAACACTTGCATAATTCTGAACAGTCAGTGTTGTTGACATATATCTGCAAAAGAGAGGAAAACAGTTTAAATATTAATGACATCAGGCGAT
>NMRB01003782.1:0-10125 GCA_002633025.1 Notospermus geniculatus | reverse complement strand
TGTGTTTTGGCTTTCGGCCCCCTGGTGGCAAAGTGGAGAATCGGATTTGGCCGATTTTTTCACGCGACACACCGTTGGCCCATGGTACATCCCCCCACCAAATATCAACCCAAAATTTTCAGTCGTTCAGAAGTTACAGAGCGGAAGGGAACTTATGTGGTTTTTACAAAGCGCCCCCTACAGGGCTGAAAAACGAATTAAATTGAAGACCCGTATGATATGTTATGTACCCTTGCTAGATGAGCCTACCATAAAAATTTCGTGAAATTCCATTCAGTATTAAAGGCGTAATCGCAGTTTTTGTGTTTTGGCTTTCGGCCCCCTGGTGGCAAAGTGGAGAATCGGATTTGGCCGATTCTTTCACGCGACACACCTTTGGCCCGTGATACATCCCTCCACCAAATATGAATCCAAAATCTTCAGTCGTTCTTAAGTTATAGAGCGGAAGGGACTAGTAGCGGCGAGCGGCGAGCGGCGAGCGGCGAGCGGCGAGCGGCGAGCGGCGAGCGGCGAGCGGCATAGGCGCACGGACGGCCGGTATTTTCAAGTCCCCCTCCGAGGGCTCCGGGGGACAACAACGGACGACAGCCGCTGCAGCACCGCAAGGGCTCACCAGGTGAGCTACAAATCAAGTAATCGTAGCCACCGAGTAGGTAACACCAACAATATACAGGTGCAACTTCCGTCGGTGTTCCCAACTGCTTTCCCCGGTAGCCTATCGTAGGGTAACACTGCAAGCCGATGAAGAACTAGATATGCTACACCTGCAGTATTTTCAATTTGCAAAAAACTTCGCTCACAAGCCCCCAAGATACAGTGTAAAAGCATATCCCGTTGGTGCTCTGTTGAAATACGGCACTTGCGATTTTTCTTTCGCTTTGTTTGGAGGATGAAATCACTTATTTACGAAATAATATGGTATAATACTAAATATAATATTAACAAACAGGATTTCACCGTCCTTTGATGTATGAGAAGTCCGGGTGGGCCTGGGTATCTTTTTTCCTGATAATCCGACAGGCGGAGTAATGAAAGTATTGCCAAGTCCCTAGTTTAAAGCAAAAAAAGAAGATACCAAATGAAATAACGCGGACAATCTCTCCAGCCACGTGATGGCGCGCATGACCACTGATGGATGGAAAGGTCAGATTCGTAGCCATGGAAAGGGTAACCGTCACGACAGGTCGTCACTTTTTAGCCCATCGTGTCATGGTTTCGATGCAATAAATCAGCTGCCACGATTTAAAAAGATCCTCGTTATTGCCAAATCATCATCCATGTAATTGCTCGACCTAACGGCGCGTGGCTGCGTTGACATAGCCAGCGGAAAGTATTGACAATAATTGGAAGTTGCAGTCCAATAGGCGACGCCGTTCCCTACTTACCGTAGTTCAGTTGGTCATTTTTGAACTGCCTTCGTTAAACAAAAGCATTGTAAGCCTACATGTACTTTACAATTTTGAATGGTATCCCTTCCGCGGCCAAAACAATTTAGTACATAACACAACACGGTCCACCAAATAAGATTTACTTCCACTTTTTGGGTTTTATGAATAATAGGAAATTCTTTGAGAAGCGTTTCGCGGTTCTCTGTAAGTCAACGATCCAGCATGAGGAAGTATAAATGAAATGGTCCATGGACCATGTGCTCACCTGGGTGAATGTACCAGAAGAACAAATAAAAATAAAAATTTGGAGATGATCCAGTCATTCGTTCAGGAGTTATTGCACTTTTTGTGTTTTTGGTTTTGGCCACCTGGTGGCCAAGCCAAGAATCGAATCGGACCGAAACTTGGTGTCATAGGTCATCTGACCTAGGGCTATATACATGTATGTACCAAGTTTCAATAGCACAAGCGGTTAAAAACGTGGCCTACTAACGGACGACGACGACGGACGCTGCACCATCGTAAGAGCTCACCACAGGTGAGCTAAAAATCAAACGATAAACGTTTAACTTTACGACAACGTTATTTTTCATAATGCGAATTCACCAGATTATATATTGCATTTTCGGTACAGAAAATAACGTTGTCGTAAAGTTAACGTTTACATGTATCGTTGGATTTCCTAAACTCCCTATGGCATCCAAACCGACGAAAATCAAAACGACCAAACATTGGATACATGTATATGTATTAGTACAGCCTACATGTATGTCATTTTGAAAATTCTGAGCCAAATGCACCCCTAGGTGCTTAAATTCATGCTGTATCAAAAACGTCTATGTACACTGCTCTTATCTAAACGCTTCCCTTTAAATTCCAAAATGTTGAAATGGAAGATTCTTTACATTTCAAGAAAATCGATGTTCGTGCTGTTTCACTGTGATGTACTAAGCATTGAATATGTGAAGTGTAAGTAGCTGCTAAACAAAATCCTTAGGCACTAAAAGTCAGAAGGTTTTCATAAAGATAATACACATAGAATTAAAGACGAATGAGACGATCTAAGCCAGTGTTTTTCTGAAAATTCCGAGGTACCATTTCTAAGCATCGTGCATTAGAAGACATGGATCATCACTGACCTTTTTAGCAAGAGCCAGCAAACAAATTGCAGTTGATTTTGCAAAAGCAACTGCAGCAACCGACATGCTGTCCTGAATCGCATATTACTGCATACGTGGAAGAGTTATGAGGTAAGTTGTCGATGCCTGGTCCAACCACTTGGAAAACTATCTTAGCACATCTAGAAGATGAGTACCATTTTATTCATGAATGCCAATAAGCAAAAGCTAGCAGACAAATTGCAGTTGATTTTGCCAAAGCAACTGCAACAACCAACGTGCTGGTCTTATTATGGCATATTACTACATATTTGAAAAGTCGCGGCTTTTGAGTTTGTCGGTGACGGGTCAAACCACTTGCCATGGAAAACTGTGCTATCGCTTCTGGAAGATGAGCACCACTTTCTTCTTCAATGTCATACAGGAGTTCCTAGACATCCCGCAGTTTTAAACAATCACTCTAAATGTTATTTATCAAACGTGGACGGTTCATTGAGTTCCATCAGCAACATTTTAATGAATCTGCTGACTCTCGGAGACTGTATCAACGCAACGCATCGCTCCGCGAAGTTTCTTCAATTTAATATGTTGACTTAAGATGCTTCTTATTATTACCGGCTCAGCGATCTCCAGTCGCTTCACGGTGCAGTTGTGGATGTTCAACTTAACAGCACCATCATCAGGTCGTCAGTTTACCCCACCCCCGTCGATTTGCAAGCGATATGATTTCTCCAGGTGCCAAATGTTTTAAGTATTTTTTGTTGCCTTCGTTGCCTGCACAAGTGAAATCGGGAGTTACAAAGTTAAAACACCATTGATCACTAAATGAAAGACACTTATCTGACCGAACCTCGAAAACATACATGTAAGGCTTCTACAAAGGTGTTTGTATATACGTGAACTTGGAAAAACAAGGTACGATACGTTTTCTTGTCTGAACGTTGCGCGCGTGACAGAGTTCCGTTCACAGCATAACAGTCAAAGCGTCAGAAATTAAACGTTCTTTTTACCATTAAAGCTCGGATTTACGCTTGTTCTACTGCCAACTTTTGATGTCGTTTAACGCTGCGAAAAATGTGACAGAGCCAGACATTTGAAAACAGTGAAGTGTCTCCCAAAACTGTGCCGAAATAGTAGAAAGTATGGTCTGTCATGGTCACGTTTGATTCGTTTACTGTGGATAGCACGGAGTAAGAGCCAACTAGTTGCCTGTACTGCGCGTGTAAATACATGTAAGTGAAATGTCGATGTAGCTGTATAACACTAGTGTTGTTACTGACGCCTAAACAGAACATTTCAAGAATCGGGATATTCTGCTACCTGTATGACTATTTGTCCCCAGATGGCCGGAATAGAAATGCCATGGTCGTCACAAATTAACTAACTGTGGACATTAAGATATGATCCTATCCAAATGGGGACATGCCTGCAAACTACCTCAATTGACCCTGCATGACGTATGGTGTAATTTGGCAATTGGGGACATCCCCAGTTTTGGCAGGTCCACAGTTATGTGGTGTTTTTTCACACAAAAGTCCACAGTTGGCACCAAATGCAAGAGCATTTTGCAGCAGGACGCTCACAGCACTTTGCTCGTCGATCGCGATGACAACTTACAAGAAGCAAGACATTTTATTTGACGTTGCTAGCTACAAGCGATTGCACCTTGTTCTGGAAATGACAGCTAGTCCAATGTTTTCATACGAATGGCTGGCTCGGCGATGCAGTCGGAATAAAAAAAGTGTAGCCGACCGTACCTCATATTCAAATACATAGTTTCTGAAAAAAAATCACTTGTTGCAGTATGTTGTCGTTATTCCCCATAGAATCTAACTTGTGATAAATATCAAACCGAGAACTCCGGCGGCCTGTTGGCTAAAAACAGACAAAAGAAAACAAAACCTGGAAGTAGGATATGGCAGTTCTCGGCTTCCCCCGACGGCGATCAGCAATCTCTGGCAATGGCAATTCCAATAAAAACCCGGCCGCAGAGTTTGCTATAGAGAGTGCACGGATGATATATATGTGTACAAAACGTCCACAGCAATTTGTGAATCAATCAGTCTCGGTTCGCTCGGATATTAGGTTAGCGGCTTGTCTACTTGCTACGGATGAAATAAACTCTGAATGGGTCCCAAGGCTAGCTGGGAGAGTTTAATGCCTCCGCGTACCGGTCAGTGGCCATTATATCAGAAGTATCAAGCGGAACAGATCTAGGGTTGTGAAAAAAAGTAAACAGGTCTTTTGGTATCATCCGGATAGTCTTAAAACTCTCCGCTCAGATTTGTTGCCCTCAAAATGGTAATGAAATGGTCCATGGACCATGTGCTCACCTGGGTGAATGTAACAGAAGAACGAACAACAAGCGTCAAGTCGATAATGTTCCAGGCGCCTGTTTCATAAAGTGACTTTAAGCTAATGGTACCATTAACTTCAATGCATTTTCCATTTGGTTAAAGGTACCATTAGCTTAAAGTCACTTTTTGAAACAGGCCCCAGGGAAACATCACATCAGGTTAGAACTTTCTTCGTGGTATTGTTCATATGATATGAGCCAAAGTAAATTTGTAAAGATGGCGACTTGGCGGCCATGTTGAGTGAAAAAATACTGCCTTTTACCGTTGGAGGGCAGCATGCTCTCCCATCATCACCATCCCCTGAGGGAGCCAAATATGGCCCTGAAAATCATTTAGTGTCACAAATATGCCAAAAAGAGGCATTGCATACATGTACCAAGTTCATCTCACTACATGTTTCTTGAAAAAGTTATATTACCTCTTCAAGACCTCATAAACAGTATTTACCAATATCTCGATATCATAATAGCTCTCAAATTTCATTGTCCGTAGATTAATTGTCGGCAAACAAATCTGTCTGTTGATTTTGGTATCAGCTTACCAATTCAGTAGTAGGCTGAATGGCATTCAGTCGTTTTCTGATATTCACCATGTCTAGTCCCTTGGCTATATACACGTTGGCTGCTATGCTATAGCCGTGACGCTATCAGTTGCAATCACATTACATCTAATGGACAAACCAGATCTCGCTATAAGAGACGAGTCAACAGGGGATGATGTTCTGGTAAAATTGCGGTTTTTGAATTTTTAGGACTCAGTAGCGCAGCATGATCATTTTTTCGTTCTGCGACCGGACTATTTCCAGTCAGAATCGCCTTACAGCATACTGCTAATAAAATGACCAACATGCAGCGGTTGTCTTGAGTGCAGGGAGTTCGACGGATATCTCGTAACAAAAACAGTAAACTCCTCCCGCAGTTTCAAACCGCTACCCACTACGTACCCGCCCTCTGAAACTGCTTAAGTTGTGCGATCCTCAAAGTATCACTAATAGAGGGCGTTAGCTGTCCGATTCGGGGAATCCCCGCTTGGAATCTACCGCGAGTATGAATATACAGTGTACATTTTGAACACGTATCTTGGCCAATCAGAAAGTGTGTTACGGCAGCGTCGGTTAAACCTGTGATGATGGCTTATGATTGGATCCCTCGTCAAACAGCGCCGTCTATTGACGATCCTTTACTTTTGGCGCCAATCATGCCGGTATTTCGTGGGTATATACCTATGGCCAACTGAACACTGGGGACGAATGTACAAAAACAGCTATGAAAATTTGTCTAGTACAAATCTGTCCACATGTCCCTTTTATTTGCATACCTAATTACATGTACCATCAACAAATAGCAAACCAACGGCCCCACAGTGGAATTCAGGATTTAGAGATGCGAGCATCCGGAGTCGAAGAGCAAACCCTGAGTCATTTTGCAAATCTGTGGGGTCCGATGGGAAGAGACAATTAAATGACATAGCTGGTTCTAATTCGCGTGTGTTGGTATGTCATTATAAAGAGACAAGAGGATTGTGATTCAGGAGTTGTCACAAAATTCCGTCACCCGGTGACAGTTGAGTGCAATCGATATTTCACCATGGTTAAATCTTCAACAACCAAGGCAAATTTTGTTGGAAATTAGAAAATAAGGGAGTAAAGAAATAAAAGTGGAAAATAAGAAGTGGGAAATTTTGGCATTTTGCGCGAATTTTTCAATAAACTGGGAGAAAATTTTTTCCCATTTTGAGAAATATCGCCCGAAAAATCAGACAAAATTTCTGAAAATGGGAAAAAAAATTCTCCCAATTTGAGAAATTGAAAAATTCGCGCAAAATTCCAAAATTTTCCACTTTTATTTCTTACTCCCTTTAAATGTAAAAAAAGGAATGTACCTAAAACCCGTTACAAACGCATTCATCGGAAAGCTCTCAGCGAGTGCTTTCCAATGAAAATTGCTGTAAAATTTCAAGTTTGGAAGTCAATCAGTTTTTATGATACATGTACATGTATCAGTCACGGTGTCAGTTTTAAAACATCAGGCGTGATTAGCAACGGGGCGATTGAAACGTAATAAGTACTTGGCGATACCTTAAATGTTGATATGAAATTTCTGCAAAATTATAGATCGTTTCTTGCTGGTGACGATTAATACACTACCCATCCCAGTTGTCAGTCGATTTCCAAATATCATGAAATGTTCAAACAAGAACTCGAATAATTTCATTTGAATGCAATGAAAGGTATGATAACATCGTCGAATAATTTTAATTGGATTTGTTATGTGTCATATTCGGCGCCGTCCTTACACTTATCTCAACAATGAAGCGTCAATTTTCGAAAATTGGTGATAATATTTGTTAAACGTGACCATACGTCATCAACAAAGATAAAGGCAGGAATGTGACTAATATATTGGTGAAGATTGCGGCTGTGACGTACTGCAGTAGATAGCAAAGTTTTAACCCTTTCGCAAACGGGAGAGTGAACAATAGCATTTGCCATTTGGTCAACTGATTTGGATTTAGGTAATCCAACAACATTTTCTTGCAGAATATTTTATTTTGGAATAATAACGACCAGCACCCATATTCATAAAACTACTTAAGTCTAAGTGTGGTACTTATCTTTTGTGTTGAACAACGGATAAGTGTCACACTTAGACTTAAGTAGCTAGTATCATGAATATGGGTCCAGAAGGAGAAAAAAAAATCCCAAACGAGATAGCGAACAATAGCATTTGCTATTCAGCTGATTTCGATAAGTCTGGGCCAATTCATACTTCCTCGACTGTGCATTGTCTATCATGGTCCTTGCGTCTATTGTAGTCCCGATCAGTATGCGGACAGAAAATGCTTTGCCAGTTCACGCCACGCTGGTTTCAAATAAAGCTTTTCCGTTACGTATACTGTCGATGAGGAAGTACGAATTGGGCTGAAATCCGTTTCCACAGAAAAATTTCTGAACAATTTTTCTGAACACGCTTGTCCATATATGGACAAGCTCAGGGATAATATAGTTGCCGCCAGCTTGCCACATTTTATAGTCACATTATATTACCGTATAGCAGCCATGGGCTTTGGCTTCGTATACAGGGAAAGTTTTATCAACAATTTATTGACAATGTGAAAGGGGCTTCAATGTGTTTCTTCACATGAGAGTTCTCCTGCAATAATATGCTCCAAGGGAGCAAACTTTCGAGTGGAATCTCCGTGAGCGTAAATGTCAGACAGAATTTATCTTGTCCTTAAGTTAGGCACGACGAACTGTCGAGTGTTTCGCACAAGTGGAGAGCTTAGAGGCGTTCATAGACTGATAACAAGAGGCCCATGGGCCTTGCGCTCAGCTGATATGAAAACTATGCGGCAAGTGTGCAGGTTGACACTGGGGAGAAGAGGGAAAGTAGAAAGATTTTACTGTGGTATGGTTAATGAAGGGCGGAAAGCAATATAAGAGATGGGGGAAGTACAGGTGTGATTGGAAGGCGGGTCACGCCTGAAATTGAGATGGTGGACTCTGTAATTTAAATGACTATGGGTCAAAAATGTGAAGTTAGTTGATGAAGTGGATGTCAAGTTATGGAGGAGACTGCCGAATGCCTATGGAGAGTACTGCGTCTGTTGCAAGACCCGGCCGAATACGCTGGAGTGGAAAGTTGCCTTTTTTGGAGCAGTGGAAGGAATGAAGTCAGAAGTGAATATTTCCAAAAATATGATTTATGTCAAAGATAGTTACTTAGTACCCCGTGGCCTACATGTAGCTCCTCGGGAATAGACTTTAAAATGTCGAATCGCCTGGAAAGGTAATGTTTGAAAATGGTCGACTTTTGTGGAGTGTCGCTGCAAAAGTCTGTTAATGAATAGATTATAAATAGACTGGAAAGCAGTGTATGGGGGCCTTTAGGCGTCACCCAACAATGTTGTTCTTCCAGACAACATAAAAGTGTCCTGACTCGAAGAACATGTTCCTGTTACCCCACTTCACTTAAACACACACCAGTAGATATAAATCAAGCAGTTAACTAACCCAATAGGCTACTGATCGATATTGCTTCAAGAAAATCCGAAGCCTAACCTTTACTAATTTTTTAATCTAAACTTTCAGCCCGGGAAGAAATTCAAAGACAAACCTTCACTGACGTTCCTAGCGATACGAATTGAATTCTTAGTCACTGTAGTCCCACTGGGGTTGACTAGATGAACTGAGAGGCCATAACTGACTAAAAACAAACAAACTAGAAATTAGCACTGAAAACTTTATCAGATTTTACATCGATCACTGTCCTCGTATCCTTGTAGAATGTGATTTATTTTCTTTGGTTGGATGCGTGTTGTTTGTTTTATATTTAAGGGTAAACAATGTATCATAGTTTGAGTGATGTCATCCTCTAATAGAAGGATCTAACAGTATCAGAACTTAGTTAGTACGAAACCATCATTAGAGTACGTACGGCTACTGCAATATATCAGGCCTCAGATGTGGATTTCTGCTTTAGCAAAGTGACAGCAAGTAAAGGTAATCCATAGAAGACAAGGCCTGTAACTTATAACTATTACGTGAATATCATAAAGGAGTTGATTCCTTTATGGTGAAATTGACGACTGGTAGGCAGTCAGGCAAATCCGGAAATCTGCACACTTGGTGGACGCCGATAAATTAGGAGTGGGTTCGGCTTAAATATTCTCAAGTGATCTCTTAAAATGTGAAATACGGCATATCTGCTGATATCATTTTTTAGTGGCTTGTAGGGAAAATACACGCCGATCTTGAAATATCAAGGCGTTTTGCACTAGGCTTCACTCCGGGAGATAAACAGAGTGTAGTGCCGCAAGGCGTAGCGACATCAACCCCTGATGGTTCATGAAGAAGGGGGAAAAGTAAAAATCAGTTATCTGCATGTTCTAGGTTTTTGTAGGAGAAATAACAAAAAGAGTAACCTCCGAGTAAGTTTTGCCCACAGATAATGTGCCAAGACTGCTTCTGATTGTCACCTTTTAAAAGTGGCAGGCCAAGTTTTTATTTGTCCTGTGTTTTTGGTTTTTACATCGGTTGACGCCCAACGAATGTTTCCAGTCAGATGAGTAAGTTATCCGACATCTGATCTTGTCCATGAGGATTTGACAGGTCGCTTGACAACATTGTCAGAAATTCCTCAACCGTCGCTACACGTGTCCACAGTTCTTAATTAGACACAAGGGAAAAATCATCGGGAAAAATGTTGACGGAACTCGCAGTGTCCGGGAGAGGCGAATAAAGTCCTGAATCATCGGAACGCC